>JADNYJ010000231.1:0-55961 GCA_015501075.1 Gymnopilus junonius
GAACTTGAAGACATCTAAGGAGGTTTCTGTTGGCCAGCAGCCTTACTACGAACGAAGCCAAGTGTCCTCTATCTGCTGGGTCACACACAGGAATGAAGTGACAGACACAGTGTGTTACGGAAATGCTTTGGGGTGCCTGGTATTTTTGCAGTATCATGCAAATGAGGTAAGGAGATTTACTCCCCAATCCCTCATGGTTTCGCTTAGGCAGCACATTCAGGATCGATTTGAAACCATCTTTTCCTCGCGCCTTGCACGAGGGGCCGAAATAACTTGTATCGCAGCTGATACGTCCATGAGAAGTACACGGATTGCAATTGGGACACAGGACAAATGCATCCAAGTTTGGACCTTTGAATCAAGCAGCCGCAAGCTGGAACCGGTGTATTCTAAAATGGATCAAAGCGACAGGGAGATTGTACCAAAGGCATTGGCTTTTGACACCAACAGTGAGCAGGACCTTTATGTGTTCGGACTGTACGATGGTGGTCTGTAAGTCATTCCTGGTCCTGCATCGTGCCTCTGGCCTCATCACATTTAGATATAAAAGGAGTGGGAAAGACGGCAAAAGCATCTCAAAGTACCAGCTTGGGTCCCAGATGTAAGTTGTTCCCCCACCCAGCCATATTTGAAACTGACACATAGAGTAGCGGGAACGCAGCTGTTGACATTGATCGGAAGCTGTGTGTGGTGGACAATATTGAAAATGGTTTTGACCTCTACAAGATGGACTCAGGCGTGTTTGTGAATACATTTGAGACAAAGGCGGTCATTAGAACCCACCCAAAATGTGTCGCCTTTGCAGACAGATCATGCTTGGTTATAGGTGGAAGTGATCACGGCCTCGTGTATATCTTCGAGTGTAAAACAGGCAAGTTATTGGAGACTTTATGACATGGAAAAAAAGGAGGTGCCGAAACGATTGGGGTAAGCTTATTTCCCAAAAAAGTTTCCTTCAATAATTCATTGTGCAGATACGGGATCTGGAAAATGGGGCCGTTTTAATTGCAACAGCTTCCGCGACATCATCATCTGGGCCAGGTCACATTCGCTTGTGGCAATGGAAATTGGTCGAGAAGCAGGAATTTGCAGGGGATGGATGGACACTGCTGGATGTAATAGATGTGATATTCAAGCTCATCGTAATTTTGGCAGCTGCCGTGTATTTTTCACAGCAAAGAAAACAACTTATGAGTCTCATCAAGATTGGGGGACGATGAAATCTTTTCATTTGTGTGACGAGGACAGGCAGTTCGCGCGGTGGCATGTTACCCCTGGATTACATCACTGGCGTGTTCTAAGTACTACTTTAGAGGTCCTGTGATCATATCTAACTATCGTAACATCCCGTAACTTTATGCTATACTTAGTACAGGGTGGACTACCACAGATCCACATGTATCTAAATCTGTATTAATACCCGAGAAGGCCGGCTCTACGCCCTGACCAGCTGCTACCACCGTGGTCCCAAATACCTCGGACCCCAACAACCATAACCGGCGGAGGCCACTCCACCGCAGTAGCATTTATCTTCCCACCTCATCTACTTATAGGTCAAACGGCTGACAGCCTTCCTACTTTCGCCTCTTGGCAGCGGCATCTTTTCCATGCCGAAGGAGTATCAACTAACCAAGTAATCATCACATGACCCGGCCTGGGTTAAACGTGCAGACACCAAGTTAATGGCAGCCGTCCACTCCCCATATTGGTCCCAAGGCCTTACGGTGTCTCCCGAGGGCATTGAAATGTCACATGGTGTCTAAAGTGTATTTATCCATGGACCAGCTTGGATCGAACTAACGACCTCTTAGCCTAGGGCTTATTGAATCCGCAATGGTGCCACTTGAGCCATTGGGGCCCCCAAGATTGGGGGACAGGATGCAATAGAAATATCTAGGATACTTTCGATTAGACCTGATGACATAGCAACCAGTATTTGAATTACTTACGAAGAGATTAAAAGTTCGGTTCCATAGGAGCAATCCAGATAAATCCCATCATCATGAGGCCAAAGAATTTTCAGAACACAAATTCAACGGAGAATCCAGGTGAATTCAATGAGATGGTCCTGCTCGAAATAAGTAATCAGGGGAACAGCGTTGCCCAGATTCATCGGAGCAATCCACACGAATCGAAGCGGAGGGAGGCGCGACTTGGTTGAAGGGTATTCACAGGAGCAATCCATGTGAATTCGGCATAATGGGGTGGCTGTAGATGAAAGTCCAACTTGAAGGTGACGGTCCTGTTAGAAATAAAATCAAAGACATGATTTTGCTCGGATTCGTCGGAGAAATCCACATGAATCCGAGCGGAAGGTGCGAGTTGGCGGAAGGCAGAGAAGAGAGAGCGCTGCTCGGATGAGTGGGAGGAGCGGATGAGTGGGATGATGACGGAGATGGGAGTCTTCCCCATTGGGATTGTTTCCAAGAGGGCCCAATGGCAAACAAATGACAGTTAGGATGCCCTGAGCCTGCTCATTTTTCAGTGTTTCTTTTTCTAATAACATATTATACTATAGAACAAATCTATGCTACTGTTACATTGTGCATATTATGATGGTAATGCAATGAGTGAAATAAGTACGGCGTAACCAGGCGAGCTAAGGTTTAGTCGACCTCCTCTACACCCTCTTCGCTTGCTCCTTGGAAGCTTCTTGTGAGCTGTCGAGCCAGGTCTCGTTGACGTGAGACTCGAGCTTGCGCTCGAGTTTACCGGCAGGCTCCTCATCAGTCAACGAATTGCAGAGGTTGAGGGCATACGACTTCAGAGCATTCTTGGCAGTTATTCGAGTGGCGGCGACTTGGTTCTCAGCTAGAAAAAGAAAAGAGTCCGCACACTCGCCCTCGCAGACTTGGGTTGATTGCCGGAGTTGGTTGGGAAGATCTCGAGTTCCTGATGGGGACGGTAGTGATATGCTTGCTGAGAGGAGTCATGATACCACCCACAGTCTCGAGAAGGAGCAGGTTTTAGGTGCCAGAGAGAATAACAGCCTGGACAGCAGCACCGTAGGCAACAGCCTCATCGGGGATGACGTTGTCATTGGACTCCTTGGTTGAAGAAGTCAGAGATGAGCTTGACGAAATGGTGGATACGAGTGGATTCGCCAACTAAACAATTTCGTGGGCATTGCCTTTGTCGATCTCGGAGTCACGGAGGTCCTCTTCGATGGGCTTGAACGTGCTGCGGAAGAGACTCTGGAAAAGCTCTTTGAAACGAGCATGGGTGAGGAAGTGTGGAAGTCGAGAGTCGATTGTAATGAAGACCTGGGTGGCAGAAGAAAGGGTATGCTTGGCACGCTCGCAAGCAGTGCGGAGACGACGGATGGCACGAGGGTTGGAGGAGAGATCCCTCTTGTTCTTGCGCTTGAATTCTTGGATGAAGTGGCTGACGAGACGATTATCGAAATCTTCACCTCCAAGATGGGTGTCTCCGGTGGTGGCCTTCACTTCGAAGATACCTTCTTCGATGGTCAAGAGGGAGACATCGAAACTGCCTCCTCCGAGATCGAAGATGAGAACGTTGCGTTCGCCGGTGACCTTCTTGTCGAGACCGTAGGCGATGGCAGCGGCGGTAGGCTCGTTGATGATACGGACGACGTTGAGGCCGGAAACGGTTCCAGCATCCTTGGTGGCCTGCCTCTGGGAGTTGTGGAAGTAGGTGTGCACAGTGGCAACAGCAGCTAATGGTGGTACCGAGGTAAGCCTTAACGGTCGCCTTCATCTTGTGGAGGACCGTGGACGAGATCTCTTCGGAGACTGAAGGTAAGTGATTAGCACAATATCGCACAATATCGCATCGCGATAGAAGAAGAAGAAAAAACTTACGGATAACTTCTTCTCGTCGCGATACCCGACCTCGATGTATGGCCTAGGCTTACCATCCCTGCTGAAGGCCTTGAATGAGACGAGAGTGCTGCCGAAGAAAGCTCTTCGAAATGAGGATGGGTGAGGAAGTGTAGAAGTCGATATTCTCGACAAGAGAGTCGATTTCAACGGAGATGTGGATGGCGGAAGAAAGGGTACGCTTGGTATGCTCGGAAGCTGTGTGGAGATGACGAAAAGCACGAGGGTTGGAGGAGAGAGTCGAGACCATACCATAGGCGATGGCAGCGACTGTGGGCAGACGTTGAGATCCGAGATTGGCCTTGCGTCCTTGCTGGTCTGCATCTGGGGACATTGAAGTAGGCAGGGACAGTGACGACGGAGCTGTTAACGGTGGTACCGAGGCATGGATGAGTTGAACTTCAGCGTCGTCGAATTTACGACCAATCAGACGCTTGGCGTCGAACACACTATTAATGCCTCTGGTCAGAAAGATGTTTGCCAGAAAAATAAAGATAAAAAATGTACGTGTTATGGGGGTTCATAGCGACCTGGTTCTTGGCGGCGTCACCAATCAGACGCTTGTTATCGGAGAAGGAGACATAGGAAGGGATGATTCGGTTTCCTTAGTCATTGGCAATGATTTCTACATGGTCGTTTTGCCAGACACTGACACATCTGAAGAATGAGCAGTGAGCAAGAGACCAGAAAAACACGAAAAAAAAATGAAACATACGAGTATGTGGTGCCAAGATCAATATTGATGGCTTTTGATTAAGACATAGCATATTAGGGGACTGTCGAACCTGAGATGTGGAATATGGAAAGAAAAGTAAACTCTGAACAGGACGGCCCATAGTGGCAACAGTCGGATCGGTCACAAGCAAACACGTGAATGGCTCCGATTGATATCTTTCATCGTCCTCCTTTCATTGTCATCGCCCGCTCACCTACCCCCTTTATGACCTGCTATTCATCTCACTTGTCCTGTATTTCTTGTTTTATATTATGGATTATTTTAGGCTTTGCAAGTTTTTTAAATGGCAAACCTCTCTTTCAACTTCTCCCTCAATATCGCTTTGCAAGTTTTCCAAATGGCAAAGTGATCTCTTGGCTCTCTCTAAGGGCTCAATCTTGAATATGCCATCGCGAAGTACAACGTACGAGTGCTTCTGTAGACTTTGCACCAAGGACTCCTCTCTTGGCCATGATAGCAAACCCAGAGGCAAAATTCTCCCAATTTCTCGGAAAGCTGCTCACAAAGCTCGTCTTGCGGCCGAGGATGAAGCACTTCGACAGGCCGCTGTAATAGATGCAGCCACAGAAGCCTTCAAGTCCCTTTCACTCATTGATTCATCTATTGGAGTAACAGCTTCTTCCAGCGTGGCTGTTGTATCACCTGTGAATCAGCCCACTTTCAACCGTCCGCCGAAGAGCGAGCGTAGCAAGCACACTCAAACGGCGCATGCTGTCCTTGATATCGTTGAGCAGTGCATCAAAGCATGCCTCCTCAGGATTGACCAGACTCCCACTCTGGAGACTCTGGTTTTTGCAGAAGATGAACTCGTCCGTCTGCAGACCTTATTCAGCAATGTCAAGCGATCGGTGGAATCTGTTGTGGCCCGAAAGGCTGTCATTGGTCCTGAGCTATCGAAACTTCACAATCAGATTTCTGGACTACGTCAGCTACGTCCAGCGGTGGATGAACCTTTGAAGTACGATTCAAGTAAGTTTCTATATGAAATCTTTTCATGAATTCAAGTAACATGTATTTCTATTAGGTCACCATTTCAATTTCGCCATCGATGAATACCATCCTCTCTCTCAGATTGCTATTTTCATTGTGGTTGTTGCATTTATTATGATGAGTCTCAGTAGGCGCCTGAGCGAGCTCCTTCTTGGCCTTTTATCAATCCTCGTATCTTGTGCATTTCGCAGTATAGACAACAATATGACTGCCTTGCCGCAATTCATCCTCAACCAAATACCTCGCACATTACAAACCATTTTATCGAAGTTTGTTTTAGATGGCAAAATGACGACCTACATTGTTTGTGAAACATGCCATTTCACATATGCACCTACTTTTTCCCTGGGCTCCAATACACCTACATATCCTGAATATTGTAGTAACCGCCCTCTCCCTGACTCTGACATATGCATGACAAAACTGGTGTCCGATGACAAAGCGCCTCTCAAAACGTTTGTCTATCCTCACTTCCATGACTATGTCGCAGGTCTTCTGGCTCACACAGATTTAGAGGACATGATTGATGGTGCCTGCGATCATTTAATGCAATCTTTCGAGCAGAAGCAACCTGTTCACCACATTTTGGATGTATTTGAGGCTGAATTTATTCGCGGGTTTAAAGGCCCAGACAAAACTCGCCTTTTTGTTGACAGACCAGGTACTGAGGCGCGTCTTCTTTTTGCTTTCAATTTCGACTTTTTCACTGTCGAGGGCATGAAGCTGAGGGGTGCTAGCCAGTCATGTGGGATTCTTAGTGCAGTGTGCTTAAACCTTCCTCTCAGCATTCGATACAAGCCGGAAAATATGTACCTTGCTATAGTTCCCAGCCCTGATGAACCTCACTTGACTGAGGTCAACCACTACATATGGCCATTTGTTGATGACCTTGTTGACTCATGGGAGAAAGGGGTCTACTACTCATGAACAGCCAATCATCCTGAAGGTAGAATGTCTCGCAGCGCTGCGATTCTGGGTGTTTGTGACCTCCCTGCTGCACATAAGATTAGTCAACTAGCAGGACATAGCAGCAACCATTTTGCTCGAGATGCAAGTGTTTCCACCTCTCGAATGTGAACAGAACCGACACTGATTCACCTGACTGGGCTCCAAAGCATCGCGAGGAGGTACTTGAACAGGCTGAAGAATGGAAACATGCACCTTCAGCAAAGGATCAAGAGAAATTGTTTACTCGCTATGGTGTTCGTTGGTCAGAGCTATGGCGCCTTCCATATTGGGAACCAAGCTGCATGCTGTCTGTTGATGTGATGCATTGTGGATTTGAAGGCTGCACTCAGTTTCAATTTCGTAGTGTACTTGGCCTTACTCAGGCAAAAGCCGAGGAAAAGACAGATGTTGGCCCTTCTTTTGATTATGACTTTATGCTTCCCGATGAGGCCTATAAATCTAGGGAAAAGCTAGATAAAGATGACCTAAAGGATATTGCTAGTATCCATCAGTTGCTTGTTTCTCCGAGGCAAAGCCTGGAAAGTGATGACATTCCAGAGGACAATCTTGCGCAGCTAACAACTTCCCTCTCACGAAAAAGAAAGAAAGCTTTGGCATTTGTGTCTGATAGTGTTGGCGCTAAGCCAGCTGTGCTGGAAAGGTTTACCAGTGGCCGCTTCACAAAAGACCATTATGCACAAGGACTTACCAATTGGGTATGCCACTTCCTTTTACCACATGTACAACTACTGAGATTTTCCTGCAGCGTCGGGCCTTCCCACTTCTCCCAAAGTCTACCCCTGGCATGCCTAAATTTGCTACCATGCATGTCATGGATCGCATCAGAGAAGTCATACATGATACAGACACTCCTTCATGGCTCCGTTCAGTCCCTTATAACTTTGGACATGCAGCTGCTGGTTCTCTCAAGGCAGATGAATGGCGTACAATGTCAACTATCTATCTTCCAATTGCTCTGGTTAGCGTTTGGGGTGAAGGAACAATTCATCCAACACTGGCTATCGCATCCTCCCTCCGCCAAGTATTGGACCACACAATGGACCTGGTCTCTGCAATGTCTCTGGTTGGCATGCATACTATGACAGAACATCGTATGTCTTCCTATCATCGGTACATTACTGGGTGGGTAAAAAGGTTACCGGAGCTTCATCCCGAGATTGATGGGCGTGTCAACAACCACATGGCCATTCATATCTATGACTTCCTCTGCCTTTTTGGGCCTGTCCACTCATGGTGGTGTTTTCCTTTTGAATGCCTGGTGGGCCAGCTACAACGTCTTCCCACTAATCACAAGTTTGGTATGTCAAGTACTATCATCTGACAACATAAACTCATCCTCTTAAAAGGTGAACTAGAAGTCTCAATGTTGACATCATTTAATCGGGCTGGAAAGCTAAAACGGTGGTTAACACATCCCGATCGCTCGCCCATCATGAAAGAGTGTGAGGCTGTATTTGACAAAGCATTTGGGTTAGGACCATTACATCAAGAAGAATCTGAGGATGAAACAGTGTCATCCTCTGCTTTCCATCCAGTACCTTCACCATTGAGTAAGCTCTTTACTGACCGAAGAGTTGCTCTTCGAGCACGCCACCGCTTTGATGATACCTTCTTTTCTCGGGCTAGTACACATGTTGGTAATAGCCTTGTGCTTTATCATCCTACAGGTGATGTTTCGAAACCCATTCAGCCAGCTTCAATTCAATATATTGTCATATGAGAAAACAGTGAAGTTGTTTATGTTGTTCGGCGCCAGCTTCCAGCATCATCACAGGTGGTTGACCCATTTTGTTTTTACCCCCATTTCCCAGCCAAAATTTATTCTCCGGGCCTCTCAACTGACTTGGAAATTATTCACCCTGAATGGATTATGTCTCATTATGCACGCTGGAGTCTGGATAAGGACCGGACAGTTATTTTAACACTTTCGCGGGTGAGTATCCTCTTTTACATTGTACACAGAGATTCTCATTTCATCTTAGGACTGATTCATTCATTGTACACTGTTACTATTTCTTTCACTTTTGCTCATAGATGGACCTCATTTTCTTACTTATAATATTATGAGCCCTCATGAGAGCTATGTATCTTTAGGGACCAGTACAGTCTGTATACATGTGAATGCCTGATGAGTGACCATACATCATTGATACAGTGGGCAATGAGCGGGCAATTAGTGGGCAATTGCTGCGTGAAAATTTTGCATTTGAAATATAAAATCATATCTAGGGAATTTGTGGATAGAAAAGTATATTTAATGTCCAAAAAATTTTAACACTGTTCTTAATACTATAAATGTGATGTATCCTGTTGAATTAATTTCATTTCGAATGCTGGATTTTTTTTTTTGTCGTATGCATTTTAAATATGGATACTCCCTTTCAAAAAAGTTGTGTTTAAAATATTGGAACTGCTGCAAAGGTCATTTTTATTTCCCAAAATATTTCAAATGCTCAGATATTGCATATGTGATTGAGGACATTAAATGCAGATTTAATTTATATGTGAACCGGCATTTCAACTGCTCAATCTGATTTTTGAAACAAATTTAAAGTCCCTTTAAATTAGTAAACTCCCGATGTGTTATTTGACCGTGACAAATCCCTTGAGCAATTACAATTCAATATTCATTCCTTCGCATATCAATGCTGATGAAAACCAAGAGCTGTCTCTGGTTACATTTCTCATTGGGACGTCATTGTCTTTTACCCGTTTGGTTAGAGTAAATATTTAAAAGCGCCATATCTCAAACAACAGTTTTATTTGACTGTGACAAATCCCTTGAGCGATTACAATTTGATACACATCCTTTCACATATACATCCCTTCGCATACCAAGACCGATGGAACTGAGAGCTGTCTCATGTCTACTACCACCAGAGATTTAAATAACCGCAACACTCTCCCAGTTAACCCTACCACCAAAAAAGCATTCATTAGGTGCCACCCCATAAAAGATTCATTCCGAGCGAGCTTACCCCGTAGGTGCGGTTGCACATCCAGAGCCACCACCACGCGTCAAGCTCGCGCCATTGGTGCACGCATCGTGACCACCGCCCGAAATGTAGAACTCGATTTCACTGCCGACACCAGAATAGCTGATGGACTTTACCGAGCCGCTTCCCAAAGTGAGACATTCCCTAGATGGGACTGAGAAAGTGCCCTGGTTAGCGCCAGTGCAGCCTGCCCCGGCGAAGAGGGTGATTGTGGCTGACATTGCCAGAGAGGCGGAGGCGAGGAGAGCGGTGGTGATGAAGGCGACGTTGAATTGCATTATGGGGAGATGGTGTAGCTTCTGAATGACCGAAAAAAATGGAGTGAGTTGATGATGATGAACTGGAGGATTAGAGAAAGGCGCAGATGCTAACCTGATCGAATGTAGGAAGAGGAGCTGAGTGACAAAAGCTCGAGAGGGAGAGGGTACTTATACGTTTTCTCGAAGACCTTAACCTCTAGAGTATAATACCAGACTTGCCGTCTCGTAACTGCTTCTCCAACACGGCACTACCCAGAGTCGTCGACCGGAAGAATTCCCGTCTACCACGGTACCCCATGCCCTCCTTTGTAAGTGATCTTAATCAATTGTTAAACATCGGGAATCTCATATAGCGTATTCACGTATTGTGTTTAAAGCAGTTGAAGCCAAACCCATGGTGCATTCTGCACTGTAGTACCTACTTGAGTAGATAATAGAGCCTGTCCATAAAGAGTTAAAAATGCTAGAGTCGAACACGACTAATGAACGATTGAAATGCGAGGTAAACCGAACTCCTTCTAAAATTCTATATGCAGAGCAATTCATATGACGTCCAAGCTCCACAGCTTATGATGCTCAGCAGTTAATTACCATTCTTTTCGGGTTCTGCAGTGAAGGAGGTAGCGGAAACTCCGACGGAAATTAGCGAGTACATGTGCATTTCTTATATCGAGTACTTTAATTTCTCCTCATAATTCGGTGCCAAGAGTCATAGACGTCGATCCAAGACAAGTCCGAGCCACCCATCCAACGGCAAAGAAAACGGTTTCAATTGCATGCTTATTTTATTTTATGCTTCGTTACCTCTGTGGAGCACGGTATGACCATGCCAGATATGCGCTAGCGATGAGGCGGTGCTGTCAAGCATGCTGCAGGTCAGTTCAAGCTCTGAGGAGTCAGCCAAGCTATGCCGTTTCATAAAACTATCCAGAACATGAGCACCTCACCTTCCAAGCTTTTAGAAAGGGTATTAATACCATACAGCTCCAATGGCCAGTCGGGAATGGTACACTCAAGCATTGGGACCAGCGCAAATTGGGAAAATCACACAGGCCATATTATTGGGCTGGGCTGCTTCTGTGCGTCGGTGAACCAGGATGATGAGTGGGTGACTTCGATCAAGCAGTTTTCTGACCTCCGTTTCACATGGAAGTGCGTAATACTGATAAAAATCCCAGACCAGACTATACTTGCACTAGGAAAAAAAATGTAGAATTGAAGCTGGAAAGATTCTTTGTCACTCCCAATCACCCTTGTCTGTGTGGCTGGAAAACCCCGATTACTCCGCTCACCTGCTGCCTTCAAGTGCGGACCTATGATCTTACGAACCTTTCTCCTCCGACACTCAACCTTCCGTGATTCCTTTCACCTGTTACAGGAAGCACTCGAATAACGCATGCCGGTAGATCATTATCACTGCCGTGAAGACCTGCTCTGTGCCCCGCTCCACCAGCGCTTGCAAACTTGAACCGTTCCACCTCGAGTTCAATAAACAAGTGGGAATTATAGATAATGAACTAGGATTGATGATTGAATCATAGGCCGAATATAACTTTGTTAATGAAACAGAGTAAGTAAATTGAAATGAGCGAAGTTCGAGTTGCGTTCGAGGCAAATGCGTTCGCACGTGAGAGATTTTGATGACAATGTCAGCCCTGGATCAACGGACCATTGACGACAACGGCCACCCTCATGAGGCTTCGCCCATACCTCTATCAGCGCAACTACCCACTACCAGCTTCTGCGACAATCTTCTGCTGCTCCAATTGTCACTGAAGCCCCATTGTACTGGCCATTAGTACATGTGGATACTAGAATCTGCTTCTCTGGAATTGCTGGCGTCACTACTGATCAACTCAACATGATTTAGGATGATTACGCACCTCTCGAAATTCATGATGGCCGCTCGTGCAGGTTCTCAACCTCTCAGATGGCTATCTTGTTCTCTTGGCAACTGCACTTTGTGGAGCATGCACTCCAACTAGGCTCGGAATTCGGACATTCATCTTCATCATACGGCTGACAGGTATCCGGTTCAAGCGCGATCGACGCTGCCGTTCGGTGCCTTGGCAGAAAGTATTCCATGCGGTTCGCCCCTCACCTATTTTTATTTCTTCGCATTTTTCGCTTTAAATTTAGGAACTCGACGACTTCACACCGCCGACAACTTCCTTTTATATATTTAATGATAAAGCTCCGGATTAGGATCAGATAGACGGAAGAGAACAGCAGAAAATTGTAAGAAAGACAGTTTTAATGGGAGCATTGCATACCGACCACAGGAATGAGGTACGAAGTGAACACTAAGAAAATATATGGATTATCGAAGTAATCCAGTACAAAATACAGCTTTGTCCCATTTCTGAGCTGCGTAAATATGAAGAAGGACAAACCAAATGTAACTGTATACATGAAGGAAAAGTCAACTTATATATTCCCCTACGTCGTGGAAATCCAGTCCGATATTTATTTTCTTCTCGTCTCCTGATCCGCATATGTAGTGTAATGGAACTCTATCTACTGTTCATATAACTTTTAGCCTGTTCACAGCTTCCAAAAATCTCCAATCGTACCCCGGCATTTCTCCCAGATTCACAGTCGAGATAGGAACCTGATCATTCTTTTTGTAATTATAAAATTCCCAGAAACCCGCTTTGAAATCATCTGGGGGCCTAAACGGCGGGAATACTAGAGTATGAAGTTGGGAGAGAATGTGTTCTGGTTCATTTGCTGCGTACCGTGCAAGGCTCCGTAATGTGACTGGGGTCATCTGGAGTACTTCCACTGATGACAAAAAGGATTTAAACAGAAGACCTGTGTCGACCCAAGGTCTTATGCCACCCGATGTCGCTAACGAGAGGTCGAGCATCCTGACATTTGATAGATCAGATTGTAAAAACAGCTCTAGCAATGTCAAGCTGTTGCAGGTGGGCGAAAGGTCGGGATAGAATGCCAGGCAAATACGGAAGCCAATGGACCAGTGACGTTCGAGTGATGGTATACCGTCACTACCCTGAAGCACAGTGATAGAGAATGTATTGAGGGAAATATAGACTTCCAACGATGATATGTTCCAAAAGGCAAAGTACGGCACTACGTAACGAAATAGCATTTGCGATGTAGCTGCGGCGTGGGTTGGATTGTCAAGGTGATAGTGTGCTATTGAATTTATCGACAATGTACAGTGTGCTGCTGGCTTTATTCCATGAGCAACAGCAAAAGATGCGGGGAAATCGATACCAATATGAAGGTGGTCGGACGAGGTAAGGAAGTGGTATGGTTCGAATTCTATGGCATCAGGGTCCAGCGAATCGCTGGGAAATTTGCTGAGGTTGAGTTTCTGAAGATATGGCATTTGTTTGATTGCTTTTATGGCATCCGTGGCATTTATGTAGGGAGATTCTAGCTGGAGAGTGAGCAGATTGACGATCCAACGTGCCTCAAGGTTGACCAAGAAATAGCATAAATCTACTCGCAAGTCTTGAAGTAACGGAGTGCTATCGGAGAAGAGGGTAACTGGTTTTAAAGAGCGGTCGGAACCCACTTGGTAAGAATGTAGGTGGAATGAAGCCAAGTATGGCGCAGGGAGCCGGAATGTATTGACGAGAAAGTCCTTGAATAGTCCAGACAATTTAGTGATTGATATACTGATTTTCTGCACCCTCGGCCAATTATCGCGGAAGAACGACACTATAAACATCTGGCCAGAACTCCTCGGCTCCTCGAGTAATTGTCCCATTAGATGTAACGGTGGGGCAAGCCGTTCTGCCTCGGATCCAGGGAGCTGGTTCTCGGAGACGCGTCGAGCAGGCCGTGCGGATAGCGTAGCACGTCGTGGCAGAAGGCAAGCAATGGAATCCTATAGAGTGCGGGACGCGCTGGCACACAGAACGTGCACAGCCACTGATGGGAATGTATCTAATCTAATCGACTACGTGCCAGATGGCACTGCTACAACGGAGCGTCCCTTGTTCGCCTCACGATCTGAGCCCGACCGTCCATTCCAAATGATTGCAGCCTCTCCATCCGTAGGACTCGCCCCCAGATTGACGATGATTCCAACAGGAGATTTCTCCATGATTCACACATCCGTGATGTGATGAAACTGGTGTCGAAGGCGGATTCTTCGGTCAGGTTTGAATTCGTTGTCCAGTCACATTCCAAAGGGTCGTACATGTCAGCGTTTAAAGAGAAGGTAAGCCATAAGATGTCATTGCTCAGCTTGCTTATCGGCGAAGGTAAAGATGAAGTCGTTTCGATCTGATGAGCCATGGTCAAGAGCGTGTGGGAAGGAATTTGGTGAAAGTCAACGTTGCCACGTTCATACATAACTGAAAATCTAATGTTCTTACGTAGTGGAAGAATACTGGATTTTTTAAATTTAAATTTATCACTCCAAGGAATCTTGTAGACTAGGTTTCTGCGCGTTGACATAATCCAGAGTTCTCTGCCATTAGATCAAAATAACAATTGAACCCACCGGCAGCAAAGTCACCAGTCCTACTCCGTGAGGTCAGAAGTCTCAGCAATCGGAGCGTCATCGACAACGCTGCAAGTAAATTAATCAGAGAAGGGACCCGCGACGAGAAACGGTCCACTTACTCCAGCACATCAGAAGGTGGAGGTGGAACGGGCGTGTTCGTTACTTTCTTTTTCTTCCCCTTGTTAGCTTCCTCTGCAATATTGAAAGCGCGAGCTGTGAGATCGTCAGTTGCACCTTCAGATGTGGTATCATCGGAGGTACTATTGAAGAAAGAATTAGAGGAACGGAAATGTGCAGGTATGTGGAATTTGAACGGGGATTAATTACGCAGGTTGTTCCGCATCCACAGCGGGAAGAGGAGCGCTCGCAAGTTTAGCCTTCTTCTTCTTATTCCGAGCTTCTTCAGCATTGTCGCGGGATGCCAACGTGTCCTCCGCAGCCAGAGCATCAACAACCCCAGCGTTAGCAGTGTCAGCACTATTCACAAGGTGCGGCCAGTAAATGGGTGTGAAGGTAGGATTTGTTGTTGGGACGCACTCAGCTTCTGGAGGAGTCTCCGCCTCAGCTTCAGTGGTAGGGGGAGCAGGAACAGTAGCAGCCTTCTTTCCTTTCCGCTTAGGCCTCCTCACACCGTTTTCTATGTCTGCATTTAGTACGTCTCTAAGGCCCAACCCGTGAAGGACTTCTCCAGCAACAGGCAGGGCTTCAGAAGCGGCATCAGCGGCTGTCCTTAGAACAGACAATATTGTGAGTTTGCGTTAGTGAGGAAGGTTGGATAGGTAATTACCCGAGAACATCGCCAACAGCACGCCCAACGGGCGCAGCCACCTTCTGCACGGCGTGGCTCACAACGGGAAGAGCGACTTTCTTGGGAGGGAAGATGTTCGGGAGTACATTTCCGATCCTCAGCAAAGGACCAATGAATTCCTCGTCGTTGGAGGCGTCCTTGACGTTGCTCGTGGGTGCAGCGTATACGACGAGCGCGAGAGCAAGAACGACGTAGGCAAAGAAGTTGAAAGATTTCATATTGCGAGTTGAGAGCCGGAGAACTTTGAGAGGTTAGGGTATGGATGAAAATATCGACTCCCTTTTAACTTACCGGTCATTCCATTTGGTCGCTTTCATCTGCGTGTTCGAAAATGATTTAGCATAGTTAGTGATAGACGACTAAAGATAGACAACTCCACTTGGGCCACGAGTTAGCATAGGAAACTCACTAAAGAAACTCATTAGACGTACCAAGGCAGTGTTAAGCTCATATAACGCGGGATTATATGTTTTGATCTACATTCGGGGGACGGATACCGCATATCGCCTGTTTGGACTCGGGAAAGTAGGGTTCTGTAATATAAACAGAGAAGATGAGTAGTTTGGCGTATCAAGATAGTTAAAAACACTTGCAACGTCAGGTTCTTCGCAATATCTCCCTTATGTTCCTCCATAGTTCGAAAAGTGTACAGTACAAAGCTAATCAAATGACAGTCGCAACGGGTAGCTGGTAGTTGCCGTGATGGGCTGAGTCTGAAATTGAGTGTCAGCGCATGACTTGAGCGCAGCCACGGCGGACAGCTGTCACCCAACTCCCACTAACCATGTTCCTATCCTCCCTCTCTTTAGACACCGCCTTGGCCGGCGTCCAGTCCTTCGCTTTGGCATGAGCTGCCGAGGCGCCCATCATCACCCCCGCACCATCGAGAAACAACAGGTCGTCGCAGATGGTCCATTTTCTCCACCTTACACTACGCCTTCACGGATTTACCGTACCAGGTGTACCCGTTCCAGGTACTCAGGGATCCTCAGTTTGGATTCAACCAGTGTAATTCGACGACTTTGGGCCAAAATTCGAACTGCCAGACATTAGTGTTCAACGGACCTGTGAGTTGATTTTTTTTCTTTTCTTTTTTTCAATATGCATGTGGTCTGATACGTGTAATTTCCAGGATGACTTCTGCTTGTGGGGTTCTCCCGACACTAACGGCTTAATTGGGAACGTTGAGGTGAAGGTCGTCGCCTACTGCACCAAGCCTTACCACGGTACACGTCTCACTTTTCCTGGTGCTATTACGGGTCTGCAGGTGTTTTCTTCTCTTTACCTACTGCAAGTTTGCTGATATTCGCTTAGTGGACAAAAACTTCTGGCTACATCCGAGCAGTCGGTTTCATTAACCACACTTGTATCGGTTTGAGCTCCACAGATTCAGGAGGCGAACTCGACCCTCACAGCGCGGACCTTCAAGGGAACCCTCTTGGCGATGTCGCCTTCTCGAATGGAATCACTGATTCGGATGGGCATACTCTCACTCAAGTCTTCGACAGGAACGCGTACGTTTTTTATTTGATTTTTTTTGTTCCGGAGGCCGCTACTGACGTTATAACGTAGCTCCGTTAGCGGCAACCGGTTCTGCTTCAATGCGTGCTACAACTCCGTCTGCTCCCCCGACTACTGCAAGAACAGTTGCTTCCCTCGAGTTCAAAGTGAACGCGTGGAGATTTGATGACATCATTCGAGTTGATATTGACCTTTCCCCGCG
Source organism: Gymnopilus junonius (assembly GCA_015501075.1). Taxonomy (NCBI): domain Eukaryota; kingdom Fungi; phylum Basidiomycota; class Agaricomycetes; order Agaricales; family Galerinaceae; genus Gymnopilus; species Gymnopilus junonius. The sequence continues at coordinate 16,808 of JADNYJ010000231.1, forward strand.
GACCGTTGACGACGACGGCCACGCTTTATTCAACGCCTCTGACTCTGAGTCAAGTAAAAGCGAGGCGCAATTACTGGTTCCAGCCTTTACGGCCATCTTTGTGGATACCCCGTTGTCGCCACTCGCCTTAGTACGTGTAGAGTCTGCTATACTGTCTGGAATGAATTGTCGCCCCCTGACTAAACGCCTATTATACCGCTCTTGAAGGTCATGATGGTCGCTTACGCAGCTTCCTTTCTGTAGTCAGCATGAATAGCTGTCGAGATGTCTGTACCCCTTCTACCCCTGTTCTTTGGTTATGTGCTCTGTTCTTCCGAGTTTTATGCCGGCATTTTCTTCCTGCTTCTCCTTTGTTCACAATACATTCCTCTTCTATCGATCACGGGTTATATACGTGTCTCTTTTCTTTCTTCTCTTTTTCATTGATCGTTACGCTGTCCTTCCAAATCTGCTCAGTTTCAAGGCTATATGACTCATCTCCCTCATTCATGGCCATTTTTATAGCAGTGTCAGCCCTTATCTCCTCGCCCTGCCCTTCGACTCTAAAAGGGATGAACGAGTACACCTGCACCTTACTTTCTTCGATTATACTCAGCGCGTTTTCTTCTACTTGAGCGTTCTTTATTCCATACATGCCATTTTTTACGCTGCTTGTCCTATGCATGCTGTTAACCTGTGAAAGTAATTCCGGTGTTCGTAGTTTCTGGGCGGCGGCTGGCGCAGGTTATGGGCAAGATACTGCAGGATGAGGGTGGTGTATTTATTGCACATGAACGCGGTACCACTGCTTGGTAACCTTTCCTTTCTCTCTTTTTTGGTGTGATTTAAGGCTACAGGCGGATGGACTATCGGATTAATCTCAGGATTTTCTGTGAGGCGTTTTCGCCATGGTTCGGGCTAGAGAAACCCCTGTCATCTTATTTCAGGAAACGTTCGAAATTTGGACCCTTGTGACTTTCGACTCGAGCAAGCTTGCCCAGTTTGCATTTACTGATTATGCAAACTGTCAAGGTTCTCGACGGTCCGTGACTTTCCCTAAACTTATATATTTCACTACTTAGGTGTGTATCCAATTACAAGAAGCATACTCATCTCGCCTTTGTAATATTCGAGGTCCTCAACCACGCATTTCTCTCCATAGTGGAATATATTTAATCTATGTACTGGCTTGATTCACTGATCAAATTTTAAAGGTTTTAACGACCTTCCTTAGAGTGAAAACTTCAAGAATACGGGTTGAGATCCAACCTTGACGGTTCCCCGGCTTCAAGATACAGGATCTCGATAGGGATACCTCCTTCCTTCCTACTGTTGTAAGACTTCGGAAACGGCAATCTAAATTCCTTCCCTTGGGGACTTGCAAGAAGTCGCAAAGTTCGAAGTCGAGGAAGAACAAGTCGAGAGTCTATGTGATCAATAAGAATAAGCAAGGTGATTCGCGTTATTAGGAACAGGTCCACGGCTGATACAGAGGCTAGAAAGGTAGTTAGGTCCGACCATGATACCAAGTTGTCCAATCGCGATAGCGCAAGGTCGAGGCACAATTCCTTGGCGGCGAATAGATTACATTTTGGAAAGGGTGCAACGAAATGCAAGTTGTTTTTTCCTTGCGGCCATGGAGCGAGGCCAACGACCGAACTCTTGATCGCCGGAACTCGATCTTGATATTCAGCCTGAAGCGTCTCAAGAAAAAATACCTGTCCAATTCTGCGCATTTTCAAGGCTATATGGCTATACGGCACATCTCTCATTAGGATCATTGCCACGGCGGATTAGTCCAGCTATACATGCGTCCGCGACCTTCCATTGGACTAGAGTAAATAAAATTACAAGTGAGATAATTCTGAAAACAGTTTTAATTGACTGTGACAAATTCTTTGGACGATTACAATTTAATACAAATTCATCTTGGCTTATGGAACCGAGAGCTGTCTCTGTAGTTCTACCGATAAAGATTTAAAAGACTGCAAGGCTCTCCCAATTAACGCTACCATCAACAAACATCGTTAGTTCCACCCCGTCACAAAGGTTAGCTCAGAAAGCTTACCCGGCAGGCGCGGTTGCACATCCAGAGCCGCCACCGAACACCGCGCTCGCGCCATTGGTGCAAGAATCGTGGCCACCGCCAGAAATGAAGAATTCGATTTCACTGGGGACACCAGAAAAGCTGATTGACTTTACTGAGCCGCTTCCCAGACTGAGGCATTCCCCAGACGGCACTGAGAAACTCCCCTCGTTAGAGCCAGTGCAGCCTGCCCCAGCGAAGAGGGTAACTGTGGCGGACATCGCCAGAGAGGCGGAAGCGAGGAGGGCAGTGGCGATGAAGACAACGTTGAATTGCATTTCGGTGAGATGGTGTAGCTTCTAAACGACGAAAAAATGGAGTAAGTTGACGACGATGAACAGGAGGCTTAGAGAAGGGCGCAGATGCTAACCTGATCGAATGTAGGAAGAGGAGCTGAATGAAAAAAGCTCGAGAGGTAGAAGGTACTTATATGTTTTCTTGCAGACCTTAACGTCTAGAGCCTAATACCAAACTTGCCGCACTGTAACTGCTTCTCCAAGCACGGAACTATCCAGCCCCTCCTTTTGGATATCATCCTAAACGCCGTTGTTTCCCTCGCGTTGTTAGTTCTCAACCAATTTTAGGTCGTTCTTGATGAAATTTATAGAGTTAGAAAGCCCTGTCCGAATTAGACCTGCTAAGTCATGTCCTCAATCAAATTGAACATTGCACATGCGTCAGGCTGGCACCAACGTTGAACGTCAAGATTCTCATGCAACATATTCACTCGTTATATTTATATCGGTTGAAGCAAAAGTTTAGTATGGCGTTGCGCATTCTGCACCGCAGTATTTGCTCGAGTAGACAGTAGGGCGTGTCCATAAAGAAATTTCGAATAATTTTAAAGTTGAATGGGACTGATTGACGATTTAAATAGGAAGTAAAGCAAACTCTTTCTATACGCAAAGGAATTTGTATAATGGTCAATCTCCACTGGTGTGGTCTATAGTTAATTACCCCACTTTTCGGGTTCAACGGCGAAGCAGGTGTCAAAAAACTCTGACTGGGATGAGCAAGTACATATGCATTGGGGGTCATTGAGAAGACGCCTTTGTGATGCCGAAAAAGCAAGGTTTGAGGGGACACACCGTTTATGATGCCGAGGATGCAAGATTTGAAGGGGAATCCTCCCAATTGGGTGGGTCATATGATTCATCACGTTTTTCTGCTTGGCTGTATTCGTTTTTAGAGAGGCTTTTCTTAAATTGACACAATGCGCCTCCCGTACAACTCCCGTATGGTCGTAACATGGAGGAAAATAGGTTGAAAAATACTTTCCTCTTTTCCTCTGTAATTTTGCCTTAGAGCTGCGACCGCTCAGAACCTGGATCGAAGTTGACCATGTCGGATTCGTCCTGGATTGCCGGAACTCTGTCCAGAACATGAACGCCTCGCCTTCTGGACCATACAGGCCTAGGTACGAACCTAATTTTCGTGTACGTCTGTGTCTATTTGAGAAAGCGTATTAATAAAAGATAGTTTTGAAAGGCCCCGACGGGCGTGGCCCCCGCTCAAGCACTGGAAAACAGTGCGAATCAAGAAAAGCACAAAGGCCCGGATTGGGCCGGGCGGCTTCTGGGGGTGGGTGAATCATGATGATGAATGGGTGGCTTCGATTATAGTATAGCATTTCATACCTCCGTTTCGCATGGACGTGCGTAATACTGATAAAAATCGCAGACCAAACCAGACTTGCTCAGGGAAAAAAAGAGTAGAATTGGAGCTGGAAGGATCCGTCGTGAACTCCGAATCATCCATGTCTGTTGTGGCGGAAAGAGCCCGAGTCAGAGTTCAGGATCAGAAATGTATGAATACAGGTAAAGCGATGCTTTCCGGTGCAGACATCCTATCACTGACAGACTTTGAAGCAGCAGGTGAGCAGAGTAGTCGTCAAGTACCACTTTTTCGAACGGCAGACTTATGACCTTACAAACGTTCCTCCCTCCGACTCTAACCTTCCCTGATTCCATTCATGATCAACTGCCAGGGAAGCACTTGAACAACACATGGTATGTACTCTATACTCGTTCATCTATAAATTGTTTCTCAATGACGCCGATCGTCTATAATTACGACTATGCCGCGAAACCCTTCTCCCGCCGCTGGCAAAGATCAACTTCTGCGGTCGGCAGAACCCTTTCGTAAGATCGGGGTCGATCGATTCAGGCATTGCGGCTTATGTGCTACCGCTGGCTTCTGGGTAAGTTTTCGAATTTATGACTTCCACTGGATGTATTTCTGGCGTTGAGTCCAGAAACAATGGTTCTCGTTCACAATCCTGAATAGTCAATGAGAAATATATTTTACGTGTACTAAAATATATTTAGAGTAAGGAGCATCAACATCTTGAATGTCAAGAACTGTCGTTCCCTGAGAGGTTACCACACCGGATTGAATATCTATTTGATTTTAGGGTAATCAGAGCCCCCGAGTTCTTCTCTTCCACTTTGGCCGGACCCTTCGGACGAAACGTGCCTAGAAGCTGGTGTATACCAGCCGGAGATGCAGCATTCGAAGAGAATGCATTTCTTCTGGAACAATGAGGGACTGCCCGAGTAGAGTCCACCTATTGTTGAAGACAACGTAAGAAAAAAGGGTCGGTAAGGGTGTGACTTGCAAGGCGCATAATCCATAGAAAATCATCTAGAGAAATAATAGTATTCTCCAAGTCGATTTTGATCAAGAATGTCCGTGACAAGATCGGGTAAAAATAACGGATGCCATTCCATATTCGACAGGTTGCGGCAGAAGGCTCATCTTGTTCAACGGGCCAAAATGTATAGCAGGCTCAAACACTAAAAGGAGGAGGACTATGGAAAGTGGAGCGAAGATTGTCCAAGGTACTACACTGTTGGGATATCTTTTCGTTCCAACTAATTCGGGACTCGAGCGAAGCGATGTAGTACGTTGTCAAGCACTTGAACAAAGTACGATCTGCAGAGAACGTTCATAACGCAGATAAAATTCGGAAACAAGAAATCAAATTCCAGAGGCTAACGAAAACCGAAAGAGGACCATACCGACTTGCGCCATAAGTAATTCAGATGAAGCAGATTTTCAGGACAATATAACAGCTGCGGACTGTAAATACAAAGAAAAAGGACACAGACAAAGGATATTCGAATTTGGGTGTATTTCCGGAGCAGTAAGATAATGCTGATAGAAAAATATGCTGAACGACAGATAGAAGGCGTTGTCGGTATTAGCGAGACGCGGAGCCTTCGGGAGTTGCAGTTGCCGATGTACTGTACAGTTGACGTGTAAAGATTCCAATGACCACGTTTCACTGATGTTTTTTGAGTCAAATGTTCAGCGCGGCACAAGTGCTCGTATCAGCCTTTGCGTTCATCTTGTGATTCGATTGCGGATATCGATACAGTCCCGTTGTCACGACTGGCCACTATTATAATAGTACGTGTGGGAGTCTGCTACCTCTGGAATTGCCCACTAATTCAACGTGATCTAGGCTGGTTATATCCTTCTTGAAGGTCTAGATAACTGTCTTTCTCTCCTGCCAACCCCAACCCCACTTCGACCGTTGATATCTCTACCGATCTGAGTATCTCAGGCCACTCTCAATACTGTAGAATGCCGACTTAATTCGCTTACAAAGAATACTCGGATACACTAGCATGAATAGCTATCGAGATGCTGGCTGGGCTCGCGAAAGGAAGAAGTAAACGAGAAGAATAGACGTATTCTCCGGTGAGCGGTCTCTTTGTTCTGTGCTTTTTCACCTTGTTCATTTAGTTTTGCACCGACAGTTTTTTCCTGTTTCCCCTTTGGTGTGTAGCCTGAGATCGATGAAGCAGGAATTCGTTTCGTCTTTTTATTGGTCATCGTTAATTCTGCCTAGTCCTAAGGTTATATGACTCATCTCTCTCTTTGGGATCATTTCTACAGCGGTGTCACTTTAATTATCAATGACGTCCAACGCTTATCACTTCCTCCGAGTACAGTCCCAGAAAGTAAGATGCGGGTGTAGTTGACCATTCGTTGAGAGCAGAAAAGCCGGTACGTTTCCTTCGGTCTGAACGTTCTCTATTCCATCTTTATCAGGAACCATGTCACTTCCTACGCTGCTTTCCCCTGTGTATGCCATTAACCTGTGTAAATGATTCCGGTGTTCATCGTTTCTGAGCGACAGCTGGCACAGGTTATCAAGAAGGTACCTCGTGGTGGGAGCAGTGTATTTAATGCACAAGGACTTGAATGCGATATCACTGGCAAATTAAGTCTGAATGTCTGGAATATAGAACCTCTTTCTTTCTCCCTTTCTTTCGAGACGGGATTGGAGCCCTAAATGGGCGGATTAGCGAATTGACTTCAGGAGGCAACGAAAAGAGGAAAATGAAGATAGGATGGAACGCAACTGCGCGAGATGGAAAATCTGGAAACAATTTGACTTTACGTTCGACTTTCGTCTTCAGTTCATTGATTCCTCCCTTTTCTCTTTCCTAAATCTCCGGAACGAGCTTGACTTTTGGTATTTCTGACGTGTACGTACCCAAGTTTGCAGTATACAGGCTCAATGCAAGCGGATGGTTTCCTTCTTTTCTGGATACATTGACGCTACTCAGTCACGCACTCGCGCAGTTCTTGATACTCCCTCTCCAGGCAGATTGCACTTTACCTTTCATTTCGACAACTATTTTCATCCCTTGCATTTTAGTTACTCATTGTTTGACGACGTCTGTTGCAGAGATTTCCCATCATGGACGCACGAATGAAGTGTAAGGAGGTGAATAAAAATACATAACGCACTAGGTCCAGGCACCGAAGGCCGGAACTACGAGACTGGTCTGGTGACACTTTGGGTACATGGAAGGGAGGGAAAATAGAACAAAAATCAACTCGGATTGTAATGGTGGGATCTTTCGAATGCTTCTTTCGCTATTTTCCTGCCAATCAAATACTCGTTGTTGACACCCAATGTGCCGAATATGTTGCGGCTCCTGCTTGACACGGACAGATCGACCTTCGCGGTGAGCTTTCTGCGGTACTTTCCCGCCACCGTGGTCACTTCCGTTATATTTTTGAGCTTACAGGTACGAACTGAATCAACAATTAGTATTCACATAATCAGTGGAATGAGAAGTCCTTGACGTTCGTTTATCATTGTGGTATAAACAGTCTTTATCCAAGACTGAACATTGACCTCTCACCTTTATCCTAGTCATCTACATTTTCCAGTGATTGACAGCAATGAGAAGAACATTTTTGGTCTTGATTTCAGTGACTCTCTTCTGTGGAGCATTAGGAGGCCCAACCCCAAAGGTACATCAAATCAGTACCCCGACCTCAAAAAATAGTATTAACAAGACGACAAATATCCTCTCAGCGCCGTAATGCCAACACTTGTGCTGACCCCAGCCTGGCAGAAATATTCACGCAAGCATACTCTCCTTCTCAAAAGGCGCATGCGGTCGATGTCATCGAAGACTTTGCCACCGCCGACGACAACGGAGTCGACTGGCAAATCCAAAAAGAGACCTTCATCGCCTGGAAAACCGAGCAGGAATTCACAGTGCCTCTATACGTCCTCAATAATCCTACCACGCAAGACTTCATTTACATCATGTCCACTGACGGCACGGTACCTACAGCTTCTGGATTCGTCGTGGGCGGTATCGTCGGGCATGTTTATTCCACGCAGATATGTGGTAGCGTGCCTCTGTTCATCCTCTTTCAAGACGTGTTTGGGGATCATTGGCATACGACTTCGGCGGTCGAGCGGGACGGCTTCGTGAGATCGGGATGGATTGATTCAGGGATTGCGGCTTATGTGTTACCGCTGTCTTCTTGGTAAGTTTTCGTATTTATAACTTCCAATGGAAGTATTTCTGAGCATTGAGTCCAGAAACAATGCTTCCTGTGTACAATTCTGAATAAAAAATATATTTTATCTGTACCGAAATATGTATAGAGTAACAATTTGAATGTTGTGAACTGCCGTTTCCTGAGAGCTTACCTCACCAGATTGAATATTTTGTTAATCTTCAGGTAGTCAGAGATCCAGGGTTACTTTCTTCGACGGCGGCCGGACCTTCTCATCAATACTGATGACCTTCAGGTACGTACGAACAAATAATTGTCGCCCTTTAAAGCGTGTGCCAGGATCGGAGTGCGTTGTTCCCACTTTTCATTCTCTCATCCCTTATTCCCATACTTAAAGGAAGACACTCTACTCACCATCCACAATGAAGGGATTCCTTTTTGCAGTCCTATCCTTCAACATTCTAGGTGGGATTTCATCGACAGCTGAGGTATGCTCAATCACTGCAAATCACATATGCCTTTACAGCCTAACAATTTTCCTAAGTATCTAAAAATCCAACACCGCGAATCAAACACCTGTGCTGACCCCAACCTTACACAAACATACACGCAGGCCTACAGTCCTTCACAAACAGCCCATGCAATCGATGTCATCTACGATTTTGTCAATGCCAATGCCCACGGCACCGACTGGCAAATTCAGAGAGATACCTTCCTAGCCTGGCGCACCCCACAAGAATTCACTGTGCCTCTCTACGTACTCAATAATCCCACCACACATGATTTTATTTACCTCATGTCAACTGACGGGATGGTCCCTACAGCTTCTGCATTCAATGTGGGAAGCATCATCGCCTATGTTTATCCTACTCAGATATGTGGGAGCGTACCTCTATTCGCACTCTTCCAAGATGTAGTCAGTGATCACTGGTATACTACCGGGCAGACTGAGAGGGCAGGGTTCGTAGAAAGTGGATGGATTGATTCTGGGATTGCAGCTTACGTTTTACCTCTTTCTTCATAGTAAGGTTTCGTTTATTGTAAGGGCTGTGAAAGCTGGAAATCAGATTATTTTAAGGAAATGTGCAGCGTCACTGACGATAATGAAATGGGGAACATGCGGCTGGGTTCTACATTCCATTTCCAAGTTAATATTTCCTGCGTGACGAGCCTTACAGAAAGTCACCCATTGGATGCCGAATAAAGCTCTTGAATGAAGGCTTCTCTACTACCATCTACGATATACAATGTCATTGATAATTCAATCCAATCGACTCCAGTCAAAGCGCGCTCTGGTTCCGGTATATTAGTCGGGTTCCGTGCCGATCATGACGATGACGATGTTTAAAAATAACATCGACAAACATGTGCCTTTTGTTCTGCTTTTGGTCGGGTCCTTGTCCTCTGCATCTCAACCACATCTTCGTTCTTTCATTTATTGTTCTTTGTTGGTTATCATCTCGAACGCACTCTCTTTTACTATCAATATAATGGAATTTGACCCCGACTCTGTCCCAGACGACGTTTGGATTTCGATCTTCGAAACTTTGCCTCCTGCTCAACTCACAGTACTGGTCAGGACATGCCAGCGTTTCCGTGCCCTTGCCAGAAAGCCACTCCTGAGAGAGATACGATGGGGTAGGACAGAGTCCACTGAACGCAATTTGGATGCCTGGAGTAGCCCTTCGTACAGTGATTTAGTGGCTCTGCCCCGCAAGGTTGCCATCGGAATCGACTTCGAATTCTGCGGGAAGAGCTTCTGGAATTATGTAAGTTAAGTTGTTCTTTTTTTTATTTTGAACCTAATGTTGTGATCCAGTTGACAGACGAGATGCAACTGCACGACAGGATCCATACCCAACTGCAGAACTTTTCAATGCTGCACGAGCTCGTCCTGAACGGAACGGCTATATCTCCGTATACATACACAATCTTAGCCTCTCTTCCCTCCCTCCGCTCGCTGAGCATTGTCAATTGCGTCTTTATTAATCTCCATACCCAGTTTGAAGACCATACTCATCCCAATTTTTCCCGACAACCCACTCCTCTATTCAATTTCACCTCTCTGCCACTTACTTCACTCCGCCTCCACAAACTGACCTATCCCACTGAACCTGGGCCTGGTGTTCTAGCCGAGAATATTCCGAGTCACCCCATACATCTCGTCACAGCCCCAAATCTTCGGTGGCTTTCTTTAACATGGACACCCTCCCGAGCGGTCGCGTATGCTCACAATAACTGGCCACTGCCTAACGTCACCGACTTGGAGGTGATCATGTCCTTCCTAACGCGCGACATGGTGGATGCATTGGTTGGTTGCGTAGAGCGATGCCGACCTGGCGTACGCATATCCTTGAGCATCGACCATCACAACCTTGCCGAGCAGCAGGTCACCAGTGGGTTCCATATTCCGCTCAAGGGGGTATGGAAGTACAGAGGGCCGCTGTCATTCGCGACTTGGTGGCCTCGCGGGGATGGGGCGTCGACCCTGACGCACCTGGTGACGAACGTTGCTATTGAGCTGTCCCCGCTGGTTAGCGGCCTGGAGAAGCTGCCAAAATCCTTGCAGGCGTTGGAGGTGCAGCTTAGGAAGTGGGATATGGAATTACTCTATGCTGTTCGAGAGCTGTTCCCTGATATTCGTACGTTGGTGGTGAGATACGGCCAGGGAACTTTACCAGTCGTAAGTCTTCTACCTCACTTATTTTATTTATTTTTCGTTCTTTCTTGTCTAATTCTTACCTAGGACTTCCTCGTCTCCCTCGGTGCTGAAATCCTACCCAAACTCACATACCTTCACTCCCTCAAAATTCTCCACGACGCATCCTGCCTCAAATCTCGTCTTCCAAATCATTCAACTAACATGACCGGCTTCTTCGGCCCTCCAGTCCAGCAGCCGACGCCACTTCATCAACACTTGCTCCAATTACATCACCAGCATCCGCCTCATCCGCAACCCCTCCTGCATCCGCCTGCTCAGCACCAGCACCAGCTTCCCCATCCACCCCACCCGCACCCGCCTCATCAATTCCATCAGCACCATCCTCCTCAACTCCATCATCATCATCACCCTTATCACCCACCTCCGCCTCCGCCCCCGCCTACCCAATTCCAGCACCACCATTGGCTCTTAAACAATAATACAGGTCATTTGGGAACGCCCCACCCTCTCACTGAAGCCGCATTGGAGGAATTTTCCTCCAGAAGCGATGATGATGATTCAGGACCGCCGGAGCTCGAGCAAGCGGATTTGAAGGACTACTTGGTCGCATGGAATCGGTACTGTAAACGTCTGAGGCACGTTCAGCTGGATAACGCGCGGTGGTGGGAAAGGAAGTTCGAGGGGGATGTTTGGGTTGAGATTAAGGGACCTGACGTCACATGAGGTACGCTGTGATGCTGGCATCCTCTCACATCTTAAGTTACCTTGTTGTACCCGCGCGTACTTGATGTGAGTCTTTTCTCATTTTACCTGCACGTTTGCTTCAGGTTCTGATTATTTATCCTAGATATAATTCCGTTTACCTTCCATCTTCAACGTTGTACATACATCCTCAAGTGGCTAACCGCCTACAATTACCCTTATAAACTTTGATCTCCTTACAACCATGCAAGGTCGCTGTACTCTCTGTATGTATATATCCGCCTGTCTTGTAAATGCCTTCACTATTATCTTTGACTTCTTGATTCGTGGTCTTGTTGCATCTGATTTGATGGAATTTTCAGCCACTTATTCAGAATAGGCTTTGGCTCTTCATTTATCCGAATTAGTGGAATAAATTCTTCGACTTCTAGACAACCTGTACGAGCTTGTTGTGTCGTTCATGCCACCCATCTTTTCCACCCGATGTGTCTCGGAAAGTTCTGCCTTAGAAAGCCTCCGTTAATCCCAGTTTTTCAAAGCGGCGATCGCTCCAACAATGATTCCTCTCCCTCGAGGCTGAAATGTACAAGCTTTTGGCAATCACGATCGCGGTAACATCTTTCGTGGAAGAACGTCAAGACTCCGTAGTATCTGTTCCATCTCGCCTAACATAACAAATGCACAGCTATACGAGTATAAAGAGGAGGCCACAGCTCATGTCGTGCTCGAATGCGGTTACCCAATTACGCATTCCACTTTCCTGTATTAGACCTGGTACTTCTACGGTGTGGTGAGGTTCGAGTTTTACTGTCGTTTTATCGATAACGCTGCTTTCTAATTCGATTTACACAGTTTCGTTAGCCGCTCCAATATCAAGTCAATCTTCGGCGCCCGTAAAGGTTTCATCATCTACTTCCTTCGCTCAGTCATGGTGATCCGGGCGCCAAGCAACTAGTGAATGATTATCTTTTCATGGTATACATGCACTAACAAACCCTCATTTCGTTTATAAGATCTTTTGTGGTCCAAGGAAGCTCGCCCAAACACACAGGAGCCGATTTCCTCTGAGCCGCTCCCTCGGCATTGGTACAGCCTTGTGTATAACTTTTCATCTCTGGACTTGGCGCATCGTCGTGGCACTCCATCTGTTTCGTCTTTACAATGAAATGGATGCACGATGTGTCTGGTGACAGCTTGATCTTGGCAAGTCCAATTACTCATGTACCCCTGGTGTTGACTCTGTTAGTCGAAATCTCAGCATCAACACGAACTGGTATTCTGCAATCAGTTGAAAACCAGTGTATCACCTGTGACACTGCGTTTCGTTGGCGTTTACAGAATTAAATTGGGAAAGAATGGCTGCTTATGGGGCTGGGCGGCCGCTTACGCGAACCCAATATGTTTACTGGCGATATCCACTCTCCGTAGGCGCTTAGACACCATGGATGTTGCCTTGCCGACGTCTGCCTGGGAATGACCGTGTTCCTCCTTGGAAGTGTGCTCGTTGCCCCGCCCTACTATCCTGGTCCTGGTGAAATCGTTCACACTGCGCTGTCAAACGCTTACGGTGGGAAACGCAGAGGGGTGTGCGCTTTAATGCTTTACTTATTCTTAGTATCCTAACTAACGTTTGGTCAAGAATGGTGCTCATGTCCGTCATCCTCATATAACAGTTGGCTCATCAAGTATTGTAGATGTTGTGTGTACAGATCTCCTTCTGAGCATGGTTTTTTTCGTCATTTTTGAGGCTGAAAGATGTCCAAGCTTTCGGCAATTACTATCGCGATCTGCCTCGTTGGTGGAAGAACGTTAAGGCTTCACTAGGATCTTTTTCCATCTCCCCTTATACAGCAATATACACAGCTGCTCAAGTGGCAAGTGTGCGCAGTTACCTGTTCCACTTTTTAGCCTGTAAAGATTGTCCGGCTGTGGCATGGACGTTCTTTAGTTGGCCTTGTCCCTTTGAATTACTTCGACTTATTTCTAGGATTCGATAATAGCTGAGAAAATCTGGAAGAAAATGATACTTCTTGAGGACGCGGGACTTCTCTTTGCCAAGGTCAGAGTTTCCCGTCGTTTTAGTGACAATACTGATTGTAATTTTTAAATTCGATTTCCATGGCTTTGTTATCATTTCCAAAATGAAATCATTCTTCGATGCACCGTAATTGATTCATGCTCAAAATCTTCTACTTACTCTCTTCGCTCAATCATGGTCATCCGGCCTCCGAGCAGCTGGTTCATGGTACACCTGGAATACTAATACCTATCGTTTGTTTATAAGACCTCCTGCCATCTGAAGACGCTCGCCCAAACAGACAGGAGTCTATCAGCCACTGTCCTCGGCATTTTCAATCCGGGAAATCACTACGTTTGCTGGTGACCGGTACCGTCTGGAGATATTCATGTTCCATTGGCGCTTGAGTACCAGCTGAATTAACCTTCCTCTGAAATAGCCTTGGCAGTATATATATAAAAGTCGCTCGATCCCAACATGTATCTTCAGCTTGTCTCATCCCAACGAAAGATAATCCTGATGTTTACTAGTGGCTGTCTTTCTCGAATACACATACTCCTTTATCCTATGTGCTTGATACTTACACTGTGATTACCATCATAGATTATAAATCCTTGCTACATTATGTTACGATGCTTAACCTTCGCTCTGTCTCCCTGGGACTCAGAATAACCATGCTCCTGGTTGGAAGCACCCTAGCTGCTCCTGTCCACTTTCCTCAGCCTGGTGAAATTGTTCATACTCAGCCATCAAATACCAAAGGTGGAAGAGACAGTGAAGTCATCGTCCCTGATACAATGAATGCATGCACTCCATGGCAACGGTCTACTTCACCATATTGCTGGTAGCCCATGTTGACACGATAAGTGTCCACGTGACTACATCACATGACTCACATGACACGTGTGATCAGACGCGTCTATGCATGACTAGATCCAGTGATGACAGAGTATCACAGTCATCTTATATGACTAAAACATGTGATCACTTAGTGAGCATATTACTCATCTTATGAGTAGATATTAGTAATTACATAGTAATTAGCTGAGTAATTGCCTTATGCATTACTCATACGTAGTTAGTCACTGCATGTCCTGTAGGTATATAAGGACGCTCTAAACAGCATCCTAATCTAAGTCATTCGTACTTCTGTAGTAGCCTAAGTAGTCACCTTAGCACTAGCCTCTCACAACCCAGGTAAGTTAGTAGCCACATCGATACTATGCAGAGCACATTGTGCATGCAGTGGTTTGCCGGTGTATGTACCACTTGCTACTCAAAAGCCCACAGCACATCGAAGCTGGATGTGGTCAACATCATGCGGAAAGAGTTCAAGCTGTGGCAATGGCCAACCAAGGTATGAGAAAGCTGGATTGTTGCTATGTTATCAGCTGAGGTCCTCAGACAGGCTCATGATGATGCAGCTCATGCACACGGCACGGCTAGGGATGCACATATGAAAGCTCACAATGTCCACAGAAATTTTGCTCATTAGTACACAATTATGGGGCATCATCACGATACCCATCGTCACAATGCCTTGGCTGACTGGCATCCAAATTAAGCAATGGTTTTAGCATCCCTTCCTAGACCCCTTTTGTACTCCTACATTAGAGGTTATCTGCAAGTTGGATTATTCTTAAGTAAGTCAAAGCCCCACCACCCCAAGCCAATCAAAGACACAGAATCCTCTGGTCAAACCTTGCAGATAACCTCTATTGTAAGTATTCAAATTTACCAAATTGACATACCTTATATTGGTTACTATTGGGTAGGGATCACCCCGTCAGGAAAAGCAAACCATGATCTAATTCAGGGCCACATGGTCACATGAACTGACATGATTCTAAGCACTTTAAACTTTGAACATCAACCAACTGACTCACATAGATCCTTTCCACAGCAAGTAATGGATCCAACACATACTGAAAGCAATGCAGAGGAAGGAGAAGTAACTGAAGGATATGAACCCTCATCTAAGCAGCCTCAAGTTACTTGCTTTCCAGTTCACTGCACCTCTGAGGAGTTCATAGATGCAAACAAAAGTCTCCCTATCCCCAAGTTTGTGATTAGAGTTGCTCAAGATCAGACAGGCTTGGATTCAGTGGAGATATGGTCTTACTATCCTGCACTACCTCCCTCAGCCTGATGTAACCCATAACTGGCAGATGGTTTTAGCAGCGGGGCCAGGTTCTCGCTCAAGACCAGGCAAATAATGGACACCTATCACAATTTGCCATGTGATTTAATGATGGAGATACTATATCCTCCCAGGGATGCGAGGCACTCATTCCATATCTGGATATCCTACCAGGAAACCCAGATTACTTAGATCCATTGCATTCTGATTGGGCATAGAGAAGGTGAGTTTGTGGAGGAACTCAGAGGAATATATCACATATTGTCTCTTTCCTGAGCAGGAAAGCACTGAAAAGGACCATCCTTGGATGTTCGTCATCATGAGGCAACGTCTGTGGTTTTGGCTCTTTGGGGTGGATGGGGATCTATGGTACTCTCACATGCAGATTTCTTGAGCATGGGCTACTCTTTCACACCCTCACTGTGAAGAATTCTTCTGAGCTTGACATAAATTTCCAGTTCCCCAATCTCCATAGACCTCTTCAAATCGATCCCCAAAATGATTCCCAACAGGCTTATGCAAGATACGAAACACTTAGAGAAAGTTTTTTGTCTAGTGAGTGAGGGAAAGCTATGGTTCATTATAGGGGAGTTTTGTGGCACTTATATATGGCAGATCCCACTCAAGCTGAAAAGTGCCTAGACAGTGTCTTACATGGTCCAACTGATCTTGCCCATATCATTGGTGATGCGTTTACCTGCACAATAAAGGGGAAGATAGTGACCCTATGCGAAGATTCCCTTACTGAAGGTGAATTGGCATTTGTTTGCAGACAATATAGTGCTGGCCCAGGATAAGGATAGAGCATAAAGGAAGGAAGGACTCCAAGAAAGAAAGGAGCATAGGGAGCATAGAGGTTTGGACCAATTGACTGCTTACAACAGAGCCTTGATTTGAGAGAAATGAGAATCAAATACCAGAAAATGGTTGCTGGTGGAATGTGAAGCCAAGTTAGAAGGGATGAGTACAAACAGAGAAGATGGAGGAGCTTCCTTGATCCGCTACCACCACCATCTCAGCCAGGACCCCTGGCACCATGACATGGTCGCAGTTCAACTAGAGCTGGACACAGTTGAGAACGAGATAGTTAACAAGCTTGAGACAATGGAGCATGATACATGTGCCAGCTTGTCTGGAGAATGACAATGGGTGACATCTACTCAGGCTACTACAATACATCAGGCGAGCAGTTTGACATTGGACCCACCCATGACCCCATTGATGAAAACATTGAAGGCTGAACTCATAAGGAATTCGCAGTCAAGCATTAGAGGTATTGAAAAAGCAAGAAAATGGTTAGATGACAGTACATATACTGTTAAGGGGAAAGCCCTGACTAAAGGCTCCTTGGCCATGGCACTGCTATACCTTGCCACTGGAGACATAGTGAAGCCCAAGCAATTGATTGATGGGATGCAGGCTATAGCCATCTGCCTGGATGTGCTACCGAGTGAGGATAGGAGGGGAACAGTGCTGGAGGAGGCAAAGGGAGCTATTGCAGAGGTGGTGCAGGAGGTGACAAACATGTTGGCTGACTTGGCAGCAAAAACACAGAAATTACTGAAGAAAGCAAGGGAGGAGGACAAGGAGCAACAAGGAGCAACCAGAGTAATGGGATGGGGTGTCAGAGGAAGGCACGCAGACCAAGCAGCCTCAAAATCTTACTCAGCAGCACTCCTGTATAGTGGAATAGCAACACCAATGGGTGAAATCACCCAGCAACACCAGGAGTATATGGCCAGGAGGAGATGCACAGGTGGCAAGTGCTCATGGATGGAGTCGAGGGCATGAAGAATGTGACAGATGGGTTAAGCCCAAAGCAACTAGTAGCAAAGGTGAACCTGGCAGTGGAGAAGATCATGGTTGAATGGGCAGACAAGGACCAGCCAGAAAGTGAGAAGTTTGTGGCAGTGAGGGTCTTGATAAATGAAGAAGTGGTGCTGGAGATGGAGATGGAGGAAGCTGCTAACTGGCTGAGGAAGGCTGAAGTGCATAAGGCATTCGAGAAGAACTTTGGAGGATCAGCAGTCATCGAGGACCGAAGTTACAATATAGTGGTGGAATACCTACCAGCATCACTGAAGGAAACACTTGCAGGGTCCATCAAAGTGATAGAAAATGACAACAACTTAGGTCAGGGAGTGTTCACCTGGGGCACTGCTGGCACTGACTAGTGTTTCCTTAAGAAACAGTAGCTAGGAAACACGTCATATGACTTCCAATAAATGTTTATTTAGAAAATAAGAAAAGTATTTCTTTAGGAAAAAACAAGGGAAACTGAATTCATGTTTCTGTCCTTTTTCTCATGTAATTACCTTTCTTGTATCCTGTGGTGTTTTCTTTAGAAACAGTACAGAAATAGATAATATGTTTTCCTCCTGTTCCCTTTGTAAAAATTGGAAACTGTTTCTCAAGGTGTAGTCTCAAGAAATATCAACTATGTTTATTAGCCCTGTATCCTAAGTAAGTATTATTCCTGTATCTAAAATAAACAGAGAACGTGTTTCCAAAGGAAACAACAAGGTAATTAACAGCCAGGGCTGTTTTCTGTTTTTTTTTCTAAAGTAAATAGTCATCGACTCGCTCATCGACTCGATCATCGTGTCACTGAGCGAGTTGATTTACATGATAAACGAGTTGACGAGTGGGTTGACGACGACACGCTCAGAGGCACGCGTAACGATGCGAAGATAGATGCGTCGACTCGACTTACGAATGCGATGAACGCGTAAATTTGGATGCCGAAAGTCGATACGCAGAAAAGAATGCGTCAAGACGAAAAAAATCTATTTTTCTTCAAGATTACAAACACCCAGACATTTTCCCTGCTAACCGCCCATCGACGATGCTCTGAAATGCAGCTTAAGGCATATAGGGAGGTGGAGGGGTCACGAATCACCCTAAAATCCGTGAATTTCATGGACAAAAAAGAAAGATGGCTCTGATAACTCACCAGCATGTCTCCTAATGTTCCCTTCTCCTCCTGCCTCAAGCTCTATCCCCTCCAGATCCTCCTCCTCCATCCTAGTTCTTCTAGCTGGGCTGTAGTAGTAAAGCCCCAAAAGTATAGCTAAGGAAGCTACAGGATTCTGTGAGATTTTAGTACCCAAGAACGTTTAAAGACTCACCACAAACAAGCAGTACTATGATAGTTGAAATGAGAGCTTTCACAGAGAGTTGCATGGTAGGAATGGCTTGTGTGTAGCAGAGGGTGCAGTAGTATTGGTGGTTGATGAAGTTTGTAAATGAAGACAAATGTTGTAGTCTGGTCTTGACATTAATAGTCGGCACAGGGTCGGATGTGTTCAGCGGGATGCAGAGGCATTTTAGGTTTGGCGAAAGCTGAGCGAGGATACACAAAGAGAAAATGGAAGGTCGGGGTTGACCTGGAGGAATGAAAGGGAGAAGGAGATCCGTCATCTTCGGCCAGGCTGTTGCAAAACCCATCACGTCCTCATCCCTCCAGCTTTAGATACGTCAGCTTCTTCAAAGGCAGAAGCAGTGCCAGTGCATCCACGCTTAGTAGCTCCATGTCCGCAGTGCCCTCCTGCGCCTCCAGCGTCCACTTGTACCTGCTGATGCACTAGTTCTACCCGGTGGAGTGTCTCTCCCCACCGCTCCACGACCTCTTCCAAGAACTCTTTCTTGTTAGACGGTGGCTGGGACGGACACATGGCCCCGAGGGATTCCAGAGCGGTAGTCGAGATTTTCGGCAGGAATGACCTGGTGAAAGGTAGAGGTGCAGTGACTGTCAGGCTCTTCAAATCCTTCAGCCCGATGTCCTTCTCCAAAGTCAGGACAATGGTTGATTCTGTGAAGTCCAGTGTAAGGCTGACCAACGAAGGCAGGGCACCAATAGCTCTAGTACATCTATATCCAATGCTTCGCCCATCCCTACAAGCTCCAGCACCCTCAGATGCTCGAACTTTGCTACCATCAGACCGTATCGAGGCTTAGGCCTCTCCCTATGAGGATGATCTTCTCCATTTCTGCGCCGTCGCAGAAGAGGGTGTGCAGCATCATGCCACAGAGTTTGTCCTCTACATTTGAAATGCCATTGAACTCGCAAAATTGTCTGTGCGACCAGCAGCATCGTGATTTTACAACTTAAAGTAGGCGGCTTCTTGGTTGGAGTTATCATACCTTATGGTAACTTCGTTGGGTCTGGTCTGAAGACTAATTTGGGTTTCTCGACCTGAACCTTGTGAATTCTCAATACTTGAAATAATGACATGATCCTCCTAGTTGAAGCCTGCCTCTCTCGATCCCGTCCTCATTCCTCATCACACTTATATTCAACACCACAACCCCCGCGTCTTATCTTCAAGCTTTTGCCTGAGGCCTCGTCGATCAGCGTCCGCATCGACATAACATCAGCTCCTAGACATATAAACAAATGGGAAAAGGAAGCTCAAGGCGATGCTGGGTGTAAAGATCCCCCATGGCGTGGTTGCAGGGAGGTACCAATCGCCTGGACCTGGTGAAGCCGTGGTGAGATGAGGGCAAGGTGTACGTTGCTTCGCAAATTTCAACGCGGCATTTTGTCGATTGTTGATGCTATTGACGTGGCCATACAATCATGATGTTCAGTCCAGGAGGATACGGTTCGATTCCAATGCACTAAACGATTAGCTTAACAGGATGACCAGAAGTTGAAGCATGGCCGATACTTCAAAGAGAGAGGCGAGCGGTTGTCGTCCTACATATGGAAGAGGCACAGGGACGTATGTAGTCAGCTTGAGGCTAAATTGAATGGGCGACGATATGGAAAGTGACACCAGGACTTTCAACTCGGAGGATTCAAGCAACTCTCCAGCGTTGGAAGGAATTGATTTCAGGGGGACAACAGAGCGCCTGCAGAATCAGAGTAAGCACCCAGGAACCAGGTGAAAAGACGAGTACACTTACTCCGTGGTAGATTCGTATTGAGCATGGAGCTACGAATGCAACCACGCACGATGGGAATAATCCCATCATCCCATTCCTTTGAACGCGACCGAGTTCCTGATAGTTTGTGTCGGACAGAGGCATTGACGATTATCCAGTTCTTGTTATCATCGCAGTGGGGGTAGAGGGTGATTTGTTGTTCTGCAGGAGAAGGGTTAAAAATAGGGCTCGTTTGCTTCCACCTGGACAGTTGTGTGGATGTGAGTGCAGGTAACCTCCTTGAGTGTTGACGTGATGAATTGATATAGTTGACCCCACAGCGACATCTACACCCAAGTTAGAGGAGTGAAAGGAATAGGGAACAAATTGAATTGCGCAAACCAGCAAATGTATCCTCCATTCTGCATCCACCAAGGGTATGCTGGAATTCTGAGCTCATGAACCCATCTCCTTCACCCGAGTTCTCGAGCAACAAGAAATGAAGCTGGAACATGAAAATGTAAAATACAATAGGCACCATGATCAGACACAGCGCTCTCGCCATGAAATGCCGCATGAATAATCGTGGAGAGACCCGAAGGTTGCCCGGCAAGTTCCACAGCTGGTAAATTGTGCTAACACACACAGTAGCAATCATGAACAGGCTGACCCATTTACAGCTCATGACCGCGCCGAGGCTGAGGCCAGAAAGCAGCAGCCAGGTCCACCAGGACTGGGTAAATGGCTCGTGTTTGTCCTCGTTGCAGAAGCCGCACCAGAGGAAGACAGTGAAAGCGGTGAAGAAGATAAGTCGAGAGTCGAGAAGGATGTGCCTAGATTGGGCGACCATGCTGTTTTCAAAGGTGATGAACATGGAGGCGAGGAGGGCGGTGGTGACGCGGCAGTCGAGGGCTTGGAGGGTGAGGTAGGCTTGATGTGTTCAAGTTCGAGTTTGCAGCTGGATTGAGGACTGCGGTGAGAAGAGACCAGGACGAGCTACTGGATGTGCTCGAGTTTTTCATGTGGAGTCAACGGCTGGGGGGAGAAGGACCGAAGTTAGAATGGGCCCGTGCTAATATAGGGAAAGTGGTTGGTAAGTATCTAAGGGAAAATATGATAGATGAATAAACGTACGAAATTCAAGCAGGCCTTCTGCACGCCAATGTACAACTTGAGCAGCAAGGAGCGACAGAGAACAATAACGTTGATGAGACTGTTACACGGTTATGTGTGAAAACAGGCCATCCCCATTATTTTCAACCATCTCTATAAATTAATATAGGTTGTTGATAGCCTTCCCGAGCTTAAACATCCCGAATATACTCGAGAAAACCACATTTAAACATTAAAAGCTTAATATCAAAAGATATAATGATTATGATCACCTAGTAATCATTAATCATTTATTATAAGATACACAAGCGAATTACTACAGTCCTTACACACTAGTAGGGGCCTCGAGTTTATTTAAAATAACTACCAAGGGAGCGCGGAAACACGCACAGACAATGGGAACGACCTTTGACCCGATATAGACATGCAGAGCGACAGCCCAAACAAGTCAATTACCCCGAAGCCAGTGTAATCTATTTTTATCATCCGGAGGAATGTAACCAGAAAAGGAATAATCCACGATGATCGACGTCGGAGCGGGTGCTATTTTTGGTAATATGAAGACGCAACGCAAGGATGCTCGTCCCCTCGCATTCCCTCATAGAACTAATAAATATACACCTATCCTAGACACATTAGCAAGCCCCTGAGGACATAGACAAAATCCTCTGCGAGGTAGACAAATATTAAAGACGCTATAATGAACCGGCCATTGCATGATCGCAACAGCAGGAATATTAATCCGATAAAATGCCTTATATGGCAATGAGATAAATATTTGGCGCTTGATGAATATGCCCAACCAATGGCATAATTCCCCTCACTCCGAATCGGACTAATGACGAGATAATTAATTACACAGCGCTTATCAAATTAGCTTAGTAAGATGCCCAGTAAAATAGTATAAAAACCCAGTAGAATTAGTGTAGAAAAGCAAGCAGACAGCACCCCTCGAGTCGTAGCAATACAATCGAGTGTCTGGCTTCTAAACTAGATAATAGAAAGACAATTGATTGATATAAAAGCGAGATAAGCTTCAGACAAACTTAGAATTGAGCTCAAATAAGAGATAGATTAAGCAAAGGCTTATTATTCAAGTCAGGACCTAGTTGAGTAGTTGGGAGTAGACAGAGCATCACTCAGCTACAAAAGTACGAAGTCTTTTAGTTCAAAAGCATAGCCAGAGCCTAGTTTATCTCAAGAAGAGATCAGTCAAGTTTAGAGAAAGTTTCCAAGCCAGAAGTCAATTAAAGTGATCCATTATCCAAAGAACCCCTACAACCCATTGTAAAACCCATAAAAGCGAACTTAATTAAAAGACATTGATACTTACACTCCCAGAACTTACACAAGTCAAGGATATTTGTTGGGTTCAATAAAAGCGATCTATTTCATTTTTCATACCTACAAACTACCTAAACTTATCAACATCTCCATACGTCTCAGGATCAAAGAACAGAACATCCTAGTACAAAGATTTCTCGACTGCAGGACCTTGTTGGGTTTAAGGGCCATGGCCTGTCCGGCCTCCAACCCATCCGCCTCTCTTTTCCAGCTTGGCTCTCAATTCCGACTGTACCCTCCAATCAAACAAAACTTTGGTGAAGCGCTTATCGTCAATGCCCCGAAAGGCTCAGAAGAAGTCTGTTGAAACAAATGAGTAAATATATGACAACCTCTCTTAAAATGAGGACAGCGAGAACCATAGTATACCTGGCAGATAGCAAGAAATTTTATTAGTACTGTAGACAATACAAAATCTGATCGAGACTAAAGATTCAAATCCATGGAGATTGCTCGAGACTGCAGCTGTGAATGAGGTACTCGTTCGAGCGGAAAGAGTTGTTGTCAATCAAATTCTGAGCTTGGCGCCAACCACGTATTTTGTCACGCCACTGCTTGCGGGTTAAGGGTTGGGCATTGTCACTGAAAATGTTGTCTAGCCACTTCTGAAAGAAGGCCTCATCGTGTTCCATCCATTTGAGCCAATTATACCCACTGTCTTCCCAAGTCAGTGTCGGAGGGAACCAAGAGACTGTTGCAGTCTGTAGGCCATGTCCTATCGGATGAGTTAATAAAGGAATAAAAAGGATATCAAGCAATTAAGTACCTGTATATATCTGATAAGTACCGCAAAGTTTTGCCATATCGCTCTCTGATAGATCATCATCCCCGTAACTCTCGCCGATGCTTTCAGAAGGTGCAACATATCCACGGTGGTGCACATGACTTCAACAGATGGCCCTGCCAAGACATTGTGAATGCTGAGATATTCTCGTGCAATCGCCCAAGGATGCCTCCTCGTAAAACCGCAGCTCGGCCTTCAGGACGTGCTAAGATAGCCTGAGCTTCAGTCATAGCATCTCGAAGATCTGCAGGAGAGAACTTGTAGCCTGCTGGTCGAAGAGATGTCAGAGTAAAGGCCTTTTGAATAGACATGGTATTGGGCTGCGAGGGGTAAGAAATGAGCATGTGACATGGAACACCACGTTCAAGAAGACGATGTGCAATGGTCAGAATCGTGTGAGATGCGGGATTTGACACAAAATGTCTACAAACATACAGGGCAACCCTTGCTGACATGACACCTAGAGACCACTTTACAATTGATGGTCTGGGAGAGTGGAAAATGAAGAGATCTTTAGCAGGATGTTTAATCAGGGAAAAATTGAACAGCGAAGTCAAGGACAGTGGATTATAGTCATTGAGATCATCTAATTCTTGTGGTACTTGTAATGGCGACTTCTGGTCCGAGGAAATACAGGTCACAAAAGTAGATACGGCCTGCTGTTCATTGAGTGAGAGTGAATTCCAGGATGAGTCCGACCTAAATCCAAGGAACTTCAGGGTGTCTCCTGCAGATAGTCGTCTGTATTTTTGGTTGGGAACAAAAAAAGAGCCCAATGAGATCACGTAGCCATAGAGGTGACTCAGATTTTCAAGAACATCGGTTTGCGGGGTTTCGTGATAATCATCATCTGGCTATAGTTATCTCCCAGCCTATCAGATTCTGCTATAGGAATCAAGGGTAAAGATTCAGGTGGAGAGGATTGTGCATCGTTTTGAGCCGCGTATTGAGGCTGAGAGTTATTATTACCATCGTAGTCATAATCATCTCACTATCATCTCCTGGGTCATATCCTTTCAGGACAGGCGAGCCTAGATAATCTGTGCAGAAATCCCATTCATTGAAGAAGGGGTTGTATCGGGTCTCGAAGTCCTCATAGCAAGCAAGGGTGTTTTGATGATTGGATTTCTTGACACGAACCCTAACATACACTTTAATGCCACCAGATGAATTGACCCTCTCCCAAGTATACATTTTTGTGTTCTTCATCGGAGGATTGCATTCATATGATGCACGGCGCTGACGTTCCTCGGGAGTCTGAACAGTTTCCAACTCTTTTTGGAGCTTATCTCGCCGGAGAAGTAGTCCGACCAATGGTTGAAAATTCGGTCATCTGGATTGGTCCTCTCGACCATTCCTTGAGAAGGTAAGGCAGCAGCTTCTTCAGCTGAACGATGAGTCTCCGTATTATGACGTTTTAGAAATTCTTTGAGAAACAGCGAGGTAGAATTCGCATCATGAGAACAAAGTTCATCTTCTTTCAAGAATTGGGAAGTGACAAATTCAATGACAAAGGAGGGCGCAAGGTCAAGAGATAAGACTTTTAATGTGTCGTCGTTAACAGGGTTCCCTAACGTCAAGTTGTAATAATGCTTGATGACAAGCATCGCGAGAGGAAAACTAGGCGAATGGAAAATGCGTTGCAGAGCTCTTTGGAGTACTTCATTAGGAGGGCGGAGGTAGGCGAGTTCGCAATCTCTTGCCACAGCTTCTTCCTCTCTTTTGGACCACACGAACCATACTGGGATGTGATGAGCGAGAAACCATTCGATTTTCGGATGGGCAACTTGCTGCTCAGTCAACTGCATAACAATTCCGGCACGGGGAGTAGCAGCATCGAAAGAGTTGACCGTAGACCCCATCAGTCCGCTAAGCCAAGCATCACTGAAACCGCGGTCAAGCAGTAACCGATACCAGCAATGCAGGCCGGCATTATCTTCTGGATCGTTGGCATAGTTCACAGTTTGGGCTATCAGGTAGGATAAAAATCCCATCCAGATCGAGAACCAGTCCCTCGCCATGTTGATCATCCTCCACGCAGTTGCCTTCGACTTATGAGGGCGATTATATCCAAATGCCGACGGACGGGGGGGAGGGTTTCCAGGAATACGGTAACGTAGTCTAATTTTTTGTGTGGCTTCGAACAGCAGCACCTCTTTCTCGAGCCAAGCTTTGGCATCTTGCTCACGCATATGATAGCTTTTTCTGAACTCCGTCCTTGAAATGATACCCAGGTCTCTTCAACTTCGGGTTTCCAGCACATCGGCTCGAACGGTGGTGAAATAAAAGAGGGTGACAAAGGGACAGCACAAAGCCAACCCCAGACATCTGACCACCACACAGGTTGCTGGAACATTTCACGACGCAAATGCGATCTTTTGAAAGGGTCGCCAGACAATTGTGGAA
Organism: Gymnopilus junonius; assembly: GCA_015501075.1. NCBI lineage: Eukaryota > Fungi > Basidiomycota > Agaricomycetes > Agaricales > Galerinaceae > Gymnopilus > Gymnopilus junonius. The sequence continues at coordinate 42,685 of JADNYJ010000231.1, forward strand.
TGACGACTGGCCTGGAGCAATTTGGGGAGCAGTATAAAATGCCTTGCTGAACGAATGCTGACCAGTTTGAAAAATCGACTTCATGATCATCCAACGCACCTAGAAACATGGAGTTGAGTGGCTTGTGAACATGTCATGTATAATAAAGCATACCTGGAGCAGGATGTGCCATTTCTGAGTATACTTGTGCCATCTCTGAGACGAGCGTTGCATCGGAAAGTCCAATGCAGCGCAGGAGATGAGATGAACATGAAGACAGTGATGAAAACAAGCTTGTTACTGTTCGCGTAGATCAGTGTGCTGATCGCGCACGTGAACATTGTCACACTCTGAAGTCTCAACACGCTGCATACTATGTTAGCCTCTTACCACAGAGGTGGTCGTTGAGTGCCTAAGAATATTGGAATTTCCGATATTCTTGCTTTTGCGAACCTTCGACCATTTCCACATCCTGACCAGCATCCCCACAAGCTCGATCGGTGACAACATTATTGCTGGGAGGCTTTGGGCCTCCATGTTTTGTCTCAACGCGAAGATGTACTCATACGCATAGTAATCAATGGTAAGTGAGCTGTAACTGGGTATAAATGAATATTTTGCTTATGGACATGGGTTCTGAATTCTAGATCTCATTCTCAGTCCTCAATCTCTGATTCCCCTCCCACAACTCCCTCAGATTGCCTACATGCTCGTCCATCAACGTCCTCAGCTTCTTCTCCCTATCTTTAGCAATTCTAGATGAAGCCCCATCATCTCTGCCCCAGTCCTCCTCTGAAAATCATACACCACACCTTGCACCATCGTTTTTACTGGACCATTATTCTGAATCGTCCAAGGGAATTGAAGTTTGGGTTGGAGGAAGAGCTGCCGCTGCTGGAGTCATGCATCATAGCAGATGTCAAGGACGAGCCCGGCCGAGAAACAGAAGACGATGGACGGGATGTAGAGGATGTCAAAGTTTTGGTTTTTGTAGACTTAGAGTGACTAGAAACAGCTGAAATAGCATTGAAGTTCACCCTGGATGCAGACGATATATATGGTGCACTCTCATCGCAAAGGGCTACGCTGAGAAATGGAAGTTATTGATAAAGTCGGTCCCGGTAATCTGTCATGTCGAAGGAACAGCTTCGGCAGAAGGCTTTCGGGATGCCATTATTACGCTGGGTAGGGTCTTTGAAGATCCACCAACACTAGCCCTAGCTTTTTCTGAATGCAGTAGGAAAAGGGATTGAAAGGCCCAAGTACCTGGATACTACTACCGCTCTCACTGGACGATCGGTTTCGGTGGCTTGTCTGGAGCACAAAAATCCAATAGAAGCAACTTGCCCCGGCGTATATTCAATTGCAAAACTCTTGCCACATCGCTTTCCTTTCATTGGTAGTGTACAGACACAGTCTTATTCTATATAATACGGCTGAGTCCTCTATTCAACCCTCTCTTCCTCGAATTCATGCCGCAGCGGTTGCTCGCATATTCGGTCTTGCGGCATCTTGAATCCGCCTGCTAACTTCTTTGTCTTGATTGTGGTGCATTGCCTCTGCTTTGTATTTGACGGCAAGTTTAATGATACTTATGACTGGCCAACAATCCTCGTACTTCTCCAGTTGCGGCCACTTGTCAGGCTCTTGCATCTACAGTTGAAATTCAGTCTACAGTAATTTCCTGGGTGGAGTGAACCCACCTTTTGACAAATCTCTGCAACTTTTCCTTACTTTGTCCTCGGAAGCTGACAGTCACGTTAAGACTAGTCCGAACTTCGTGGCGCACAGCCTCCTGAGATGGTGGTTAGGGGACTTCTTTTACAAACATAGCACACAATGATCGTACTGTTAGCGCTGCTACAGCCTCTCCAGTCCAATTATAGTTGTCAACCAAGACTTTGTCTATGGAATATCCGCCTGATCCTGGCCTGCCAGGCTCACCAGGTGGTTTAGGAATTTTCGTTGTATCTGGCCCCGGAGACGATGAGGGAGTGATGTTATTTGTTAGTGTCTCCGATGGTGAATCAACTGGTGAAGGTGTGACTTGGTCAGTGGCGGGGTCCTGGAATATGACAACACGACGTGGTGCCACTGCATCTTGTACCCTGGTAGCTGTCAAATCTTCAGGTCTGAATTCAGTACGGGCAGTCAGAACAGGAAGAGGAGGTGGGGGGCGAAAGTTTGAATTGAATCCGTGGCGTGATTAGAGGGAGGTACTTCTGTACGTAGGAATATCTTGTATGAGCGTCTTGGGAAGGCATCTGGAGTTCGTTTGTTCTGGGTTGGTTGAGTATAGAACTGCCATATTATGTACACAATGACACTCTCGAGGACAATGCAATGCGAGGAGCAGAACTTCCATCTTTGGAACAAAACTATGACCGATCGCTAAGGAGTGAAAGGAGTCACTTCGGAAGTGCCACTCATCGCTTGATAAACTCCCTTTGAACTCTTGCGCTGGGTTCGTCACTGTCCTTTGTTTTCCTGATCAACGTGACTTACTCAGTACCTCGTACTTAAGCAGCTGGTCCATTTGATATTCTGTCTCTTTATCCTCCACTACTCGCTTGCTATTGCCACTGTCAACTACTCTTTCTGATGGTATAAATCATTATCTAAATGGTCTTGCATTGATGCTGACTTTGTCATTCAGATCCCCAAATTTGCGCTTTGTAAAGAATTAGATGGGTTGGCAGGCCTTTAAATGCCCTCGTCTTTACTGATGATGGGAAAATTCCTTCTAGGAGGAGGTGAGTGGGTTGCCAGTGTCATGTGACCCCGTCCTCTTATTTCGCAGGTGACGATGAGCGAGTTCACATTTGGGATACCCAGGACTTTCGAACACACACAGGTTTTGAAAGATGATCGATGGGGCCAAATAACAACTTTGACATGGGTTTATCATGAACCACGGACGGCGCTCAATAATACCTGGTTGTGCATTGGGACTGGGAAGAGGCTCGATTACATTGTGTCCCTTCGTCAGAGAACACTCAGTACGTATTCTGTGTAACACATATCTTTGCGTTCTGACATTATCATCCAGTCAAATTCTGTCAGACCTTTCGCTTGGAGGAGGGCTATAACCGCTTCGGCTTTCAATTTGAACGATGCTGTCAAAGCAGCGACTTACGATGATCAGAATTCTCGACTTGTTCTTGCAAGTCATTCTGGGTGTCTTCGAATGTATAAAATTGAAAAATGTAAGTCAATGATGTGCAATGCTGGTACATCTACTGACAAATATGCGTAAAGCACCTCCAGAAAGTTCAAGAGCTCTGGGCTATAAGAATCGGAGATGCAATACCGCGCGCTCTGTTTTTCTTCGGAGGCGCGCACCAAAGTCTGCTTACGTTATGCTTGGAGAATGCACAAATGTTCGTATTTCTTTTTCTTCTTTTCTTTTAGCTTTTTGCTGAATCACACCAGGAGCTGTAGGGAAGCTCAAAATCATAATTTATTATGGAGAAAGGCTTTATCAGGTGGAATGTGAGTTAATTGCATGTCATAGAAGTTGGGGCACTGATGAATTTCACAGTGGAAATGCAGCTTTATCGAGCGACGAGAAGGTTCTCCTGGTCGACAACTTGTCTACTGGTTCATTTGATATTTATGAAATCCCTCGCAAACCCTGTTAAGGTCGTTTCAGCCAGCCTCCACTCGTCGATATGTAAAGCAATGCACATTCTTGGAGAGCGCAAGGACAGCTGTCTGTGGCAGTACCAATAATGAGGTACGAGTAATGGATGTCACAAACGGCGAATGTCTCCAGTTGCTGAAGACAGCCACCAAAGGTATGTCTTCCTACTTTATGTATGTTTGGGTTTTGAGTATGTTTCCCAGATGATATGATGCAAGTCGTAGCTGTTTCAACAGCCCATGCCAATAGGCACCTGATTGCTGGTGGATCAGGCTCTACGCCTACTGTCTATCTCTGGGAAAAAACTCAAAGAAAGTGAACAAAATAATATTGTCGCATCACAGGCTGTCCCCGTTGAGCGATGTGATAGGTCAGGAGTCAATGGCCCCGTCATTCTTTTCGTATTAGTGTGCACATACTCTAATTGGTATCCTCATGTACGACAATTTGTTGACTTCTTAGTTGAATGGGGCAAAGAATTTATTGAATCACACAATTTCAGTATCTAGATAAATATATAGTATACACATGTACAGAAGAATAGATTACTTTCTTTGAATTTACCCCAATCCAATCAAAATCTGAGGTAAATACAAGGTAAATAGCATTAAAGAACAGCCTATGTGAGAATTCTGAATACGTGGTTGTTAATCTAAGAAAGTCTACGTAATATTATATGTGGCAGCCGAACACAGCCACTGATGCGCAGTTTTGCGCTTGTTCCTCCCTCGGCCCTCGCTCCCGCTCCCTCATCGCACCGCTTGTTTCCTTCTTGAGATTCCGCCGCAATAACGCCAATATTATGAATGCCAGATTTCCATAAGTGAAGATCGCCTGGGCCTTTCACGATCATGAACTCTGAAGACGCTTTATTCTGACAATCTTGTTACCCTTCGGTTTTCTCCATTATCTATGTTCTAGGAAGTCGACAAGGGAGGTTTTACTTGCAACACGGTACTTCTGCTCCAGCAATGCATTCATGTTTATGTTTAGCTCCTTAAATTCTGATGTTAACATAATTACTCGAGTATTGTAGATAGCGGCTGGAAGATCATTTCAAGTACTTCTGCCAAACCATAGAGTTCGACTACCCTGGACTCTTTCCTGCATAATGGGCATGATACTTTATCCCTCGAAGCTCCATCAGCCTCTATCCATTTGTCTAAACATCGATGACAGAATATATGCCCACAAATCAAACTATATCTAACAATTAATTCAGTCATTCAGAAAATTGTCAACCACTCATGAATGACTTCGCGAATCCGTGCTGCAAACTGAACACTCTGCGTTGTCATGCAATGACTTGAGGTGCTAGAGACGAGCACAAGTTGAGAAGATCAGAATGTCTCGAAATCGTTACTGGCTCACCTTTTTCAGCTTATTACATTGCTCATAATAAGCATCTGTCATCTATGGGCACATGAGAATATAGGTACGCATGATTAGAGATCAAACACTGACCTCATGAGCCTTGTCTAATATCTCTTCGTGACTAAGTTGAGATTGTATATACTTTTCCGATATATCATGATACTTCTCGTTGAGCTGTGCATGGGAATCATTGCGTTTTTGTAATTCCTTTTCGTAAGTTCTGCTTATCTGCAAATCAAAATTAGGGGATGCTGAGAATGCGGAAGTGAAATGAACGAACTTCTTCTATTTCGGCTCTCTTTTCTATCATTGCCTATAAATGAATGATTACTTCAGTTAAGAAATGTCAAATGCGATCATGATGATGCTGACGTCAAGGTGACGGGCTTGAATCTCTTTTAATTGCTTCGCCCATTCTTTGTCTAGCTTCTGTTCAAGCATTGCCAGCTTTTCTGCTAAGCTACAATTTTCCTTCATCAAACATGAGCATATTAATAACATTTATGATTGTAATCTTGCTCACCTCCTCAAGATCATCAATCTTTTCTCGAGCCGCGCCAACTTCTTTGCGTGTGTTATCTATAAGCTGTTGGAATTCTAATACCTATGCCCAACCATATTTATTATTGTGATTTCTGTGGTAGAAATGCATATAGACTTGCTTGAGAAACTGGTAAGGAGATGATGTCCTCGCTGCGTTGTGGCAGCTGCGATGATGTATTGACTTCGCCTATCTGCATATAAAGTTAGACAAAATATTGGCAATGTAGATCGTGATTATTATACCTCAACACTCTCCCTACTCGTTGTAACTGGTGTTCGATAGTGCATTGCTTCATTCCCATTTCGTGTCAAATTTTTGGCCACCAGAGCAGAAAATTTCCCCCCCTTGGTCCGACGTACTGAAGTTGAGGACATTGACAAAAATATTGGTATGAAACGTGCAGTCATGATCTCTTAAAGGCAATAAAAGTGAGTGGCACAGCAGGCTTGTGGCACCTTCGACAAAGTACAAAGGACACAAGTGATTGCATTGAAAATCATCAGAAAGGGCTCCCAAATAAAGAACAACATTCTGAAGTGAGTGGCTTGGCGATGTGAACCTTCAGCACAGCTGTCCGCCTTTGATTTTACAAAGACCAAAAAGGTACCTTTGTTCTATTATTTGGTTCAAATACGGGACTTTCCTTTAAATTTTGATGACATCAATCCACAGTCATCAATTTCTTCAGTGGCTCAGCAATGCCTCTGCCAGTATTGCTTGGTGGACGAAAATCCCCGATAGTTGACGAAGAAATGGGAAATGTTGAGGTATGTATGATAAAAAATATTTCTGATTCCTGAATTAATGTTTTCGACTGGGTCTTACCTAGGATAATGTACACGCTCAGGAAGTACAGGTATGACATATAGATGCACTGATACATATCTGATGAACAATGTGAGCAGCCATCGAGCAGTAGTTCTGTAACATCAGCACCACAGTCAGCTCAGGTGACAACAAGTAACTCGCTGACCACTTCTTCACACCCAACTGCGATGAGTACTGCTTTCGATCGAAAACGCCGCCGCGAAGTCCTGCAACAAGGTCAACCAAACATCATACACCAAATCGATGCAGATAATATGAGATCTATAGTAAGGGTGCTGGACGCGGGGACGAGCCAGAAGTTCATGAGCGTGCTCTTGAATGAGATTTGGCCATTGCCGATAGAGACAGGCTCTCCGATGAATGCAATGAAATTGCCGCTGAAAGAGACAGGCTCACTGATGAACATAACAAGATTGTCGCTGAAAGGGACAGGATAACGATGAACGTAACGAAGCTGTGGTCGACAGGAACCGGGTCATTGCCGAACGTGATGATGCAGTTGCTGGAAGAGAACAACTCATGGATGAACATAACAAGGCGATTGATGAAATGAAAGGGATGACTGCCGAACGTGACAATGCAACCGCGGAGAGAGACCAACTTGCCGCGAAATGTAAAGAGCTCGAGGACGCACTACCCGTAGCTATATGTCAGGAAAGAGAAACATTGTTGAAAATGCTTCGCGAGTTTCAGAAAATGCAAGCTAATCATAAAGAAGAGATGCAGATCATGAAGAAGGAAGTCAAATCGCTCACGGAATGGCTAGACAAGGCCCTCAGCGCATTAGAAACCCATAAGGATGTACGTCAATTAAACTTCTTTCTTTCGCCCTTTCTAACCCAAATTTTCAGCCAATGAGAAGGGAGCCAAACACGATGCTCACAAATCCTCTGCCAGTCCGTCCGACGCCCGCCAATTTGTTACCAGATGACCTTATGCACATTGATCCACCACCTGAGAATGGGCCACTTGTCAATATCAGTCAGCTTCCCTCTTCACCACTCAGTCGCCCGCCTTATGGAAACCGACAAACTGCTGTGCCAGCCCTGGTTGGTGAACAGCTTCCCTCCTCACCACTCAGTCGCCTGCCTTACGGAAACCGACAAACTGCTGCGCCAGTGCTGGTTGGCGAACAACTTCTTAGGACACCAAACAGGCAAACCGCTCCACGTTCAACCAGAGAAGTGCAAGTCGATGAAGGAGTTGAAGCTGACACAGAGGGAGACCATGCATTCGTGTCTATTAAGGTATGTGGCATCAAGATTCTACAAGGTGTAAATCATGCAGGGCGGCTTTCAGGACACAAAACAGAGGATGAGAAAGGCAAAAGAAAAGGCGGCTTTGAGTCCGCTCGTGTCCCGATTGGTGAGAGCGACCTTTACACTGAAGTGAACAAGACTCATGGTGAATAGGCTCAGTCACCAATAGAGGTCATTCAACCACCAGGTCAATATTCCAGACGGCTTGCGTCCTTCACAGGTCCGATCAGCAGGTTTCAATCGCCATTAACTCCTGGCGCAACACCTCTTTCAAACCCATCAACTCCTGTTCGGCCTCAGCAAAGCACGGTACTGCTTCAAAGTCCACGGGAGCAGCCGTTTGCGCTGAATACAGATCGTTACTTCCAACGCGCCCTCCAAAGCAGTCCCTCCCATCAGAAGCCGTCTCCAACCCAAATCCCAATCTCACAGCACCAATTGTCAGAACAGACCATTGCTCCGCCAAGCGACTCCTTGCCAAGTGTATTTCCGACCAATGACCAACCTCATTCCATTAGCACCCCTTCTACTGCCCAAGTTCTCCCAGAAACAATCATCTCACAGGCACCAACACAAGATGGCCACTGGCGACAGGCGATGAACAATAACTCTGATAATGATATTGCGGCAACATTATTGATGGGAATGAGAGATCTTGCAAAGGAAGTGGAGGCATTGCGCAACGACGTAAGATCGCAGCGGCCACGTTATATCCGTCTGGAGGAAACAGTCATTCCCCTTTCAAAACTCCATCTCAGCCTCGTCCGCGAAGCTGGGAGCGTCAAGAATTAATAGTGCGTGACTAATTTATTCTTAAACCTTCACATCATTATCTTGTCTGATAGAAACAAGCACGTCAATATATGAACACTCTACTGGGGATTGAGCATGATGAAGAGATAGTGGAGAAATGTTGGGGGCACTTTGCTTCGCATGAAGACCTTGAGCATTTTGATGAAAGAACAATGGATCCCCCAGCACTCGAACAACTTATATCTGCTGGGATGATCCAGGGGCCGCTTGGAATTGGAGCTTGCTGACCAATTTCAAAAGCACTGATAGAAAAGGTTGCAACTTTTGAAGGATGTGAACAAGAAATACGAGACTATTTTATGCAATGCATCAAAACACTTGGAAGATAATAAGACGTCATTAATTAGAGATGGAGAAGACGAAGCTACAGCAAGAGCCCGGATTCAACCGCATCAAAATTGAGCAGCAACAAAAAGAGACGTGAGCCGGCGAAGGTATTTACATACACCATTGGCTGGAATGTACCGATAACATCTCTTCACAGCATCTGCAAAATCGCCTCAATATCTGTATGAACTTGGCTGCCGAAAACCAGGCCTTTGAGAGCGCGTTCGCTGTAGTGCACTCATTAGGAATTGATGGGACCAGTTCAGATGATACCGATGGAGAAGAATATTCTGTCAGATTATTGCCGTGGAGGTCATCCGGAATGGTGCAATTGATGGACTACATCGACAGCTGCATTGATAGGCGGACCGTGTATGGAAATGCGCGACCTGGAGGGCGGGCAAAACCCCGAATGCGTCGAATTACACAAGCTAATAGCGAGCGAGATGCTCCAGCTCTTTTGCCGATCAATATGTACAGTCAGCACTGGCTGAGCACTCTAAGCGGATTTCAGAACACGAAGTTGGAAGCAAAAGAAGAGATTCCCATACCAGAGATACTACAATTCTGATTGTATTTATATAATTTTTGATAATAGAGGACGGATGTAGCCAACGCGTTCTGGGTTGAAGTTAATTCCAGAGTACTCATAAACAATATTTTATGAGACGTACCTTCTGCCAAGAATTTTTACTTTCATTCAGCACATAGATGCAGGGATGGAACTCCTTGAACAGCTGGCTCTTGTAAACGCATACAAATCGCTGACAGGCTGAATATCCGGATTCCAATAATCTCGGGGCATTTGAGAGGAAGATAAGAGTTGAATAGACGGAGGCGATGACCGACGGCGGAGGGTTTAGCGAGGAGGGTATTTCTTGCCCATAGACTGCACAAAGTAAGTACTGTTGAGAATATCGGAAACTCCAATACTCTCTGACTAGTACTTAGCAATGGCGAGGGAATCGCTGTTCGGTGATGACTGCGACGCGCTGATCTGTTGAGTCACCTGTAGTGTAACAATGTATTACAGTCCACATGCGCGTTTAGTCATCATCAGGAACACGCTCATCTATTTTCTGTCTCATGCAAGACACCAATGGCCAGCGTCCTCCAGCGTCTTGCACCTTCCTCAGAGCCTCTGGGCCCTCGGTGCCCCGAATCTCATCCACTCCGACGTTTATATTAGTATGTGGGTCCTTGCATGAAGTGCAGAGCGTTAGATTCCGGAGGAGATAAGGATTTGAGAGGGACTCGATAAGCATGGTGAGTTTTTCCCTCTCTGGCCTTCGTGTAGACCTTTGCTAAACATTGCTTTCTCAGGTTGACTTGATGCAGGTATTGGATAGCAGAGCATCGAGAATGCTCAAGTACTAGCTAGAGATTATTGGAATTTCCGATATTCTCAACAGTACTTACTCCATCCTCGCCAAACCCTCCGCCGTCGGTCATCGCCTCCATTTCTGCATCTCATAAACCTCGCCCGTCGGTCATCGTCTCCATCGTCCTCATGAAGCCTGCACGTCACATGTACTTAATCATTGAATTATGGGCTGCCTTCACTACCTACAAGTTTCAATCGGGCTCTGCACTAATTACACCAACCAAATTCATATTACCCGACATTCATCCACAATTCCCATTTAGTCAATCGGCCAACCCCCTTCCAAGGTAGTGTACACGTGAGAGGGAAACCACAACAGCAGCTTGCTGTCCTTTCCAAGAAATGATACATTTCGCAAAGTGGGTCTCCACACTCGAGACGTGGACGAGGGTATAGCCATCCTCAAGCTCTGGACTCCAGATGCCCGCCCTCAAGAATGGGTATTGGGCATACGGGTGGTTGTCGGAAGACTGACATGTGCCCGCATAAGGAGCCAAGTGTCGTTGTCATCTGCTGTTTCGCCACTCTGTGAAAACTGTAGCATCTTTTCGATGCAGTATGGCACAGATGAATCTTGAATCATTACGCAACTATTCCCTTCATGCGTTCCTCGTGTGGTGTAGGATATTCCGTCCAAGGCTATGCGACTGGGTGATCTGGCTGTCTCGGGCACGGAATTGAGTATTTCCTGGAAGGCAGCTATAACATTTGGGGTGAGTTTTTCCATTCGAGCCCTGTCAAAATAATGGTCCCTAATGTCGTAATCGGCAGGTTCGCTGTCGAGCATGTCGCTGTCGTTCTGGTTGTTGTCGCTGCAAGCGAGTTCCGTTTGTCGGATCTGATCAAGCGCCTGAACATTTTAAAGCAAAACTGTATTGACTGAGGGCATGTCGTCCTGTAAAATAGTGCCCTGAAGTTCGAGGATCGATACCATGATCGACCAATTGTCTCCTCGTATTCACCTGATTTATAATTGGTCGATATCCTTTGAAGGTTCCCAATCATTCGTTCCAAGGGAAATGTCCACCAACCATGCATAGGGCCATACATGAGAAGGAGCTCGCCTATATGCATTGCTACATGATGATTTGCATGACACTTGTACTCGGGAAACGTGTCTGCAATCCTTTCCGATATGCTATCATGTGCTTCAAGTATTCTTCGGCGTGTTTCTGCGAAGTTATCCTTGACGATCCTACCACGATAGCTGACAGTAGCATCATGGTAAGGTGGAGCAGCTTCTTGCGCTCTCTGCCAATCTCGTCATCAGGACACTCGGACCAGAGGCGAATCAAGGTCACTGGGAGATATAACGAGCCGAATACGCGCCATTGATCTGACTTCAGCTTTGGTCCCGCAGAAGAGACTGTAGTGGGTACTGAAGTAATCCAGGATGGTTTTACCATATGTTCAATATCATGCCAGATCTCATTCATTTCGCCTGTTGTGAAGACGGCGCCATGTATGTGTCCCGTAGATGACATTTCCTGTCTGAGCTGCTATTCGGAGTGAGTTATATTATAATGATCAACGGAAATGAAGAGACTAACCCATGACAATAGCATCTTGGCAATGCCTTTCTTGTGAAGCACGTTTTTCCTTCCAGCCTCCTTTACTTGCTCGGCGTTACTTTGTTCATCGCTGCCCGTGATGCATCCGATACCGCGTGCAACGTACAGAAGGGCTTCCAATGAAATTCTGTTTCCGCACCATTCTGTTGCTACTCTGTCGAACGCAGCAGCATTGGAAACGATTACTTCTTCTCCCAGCCATTCTAATAACTTCCTTACTGCAGCTTTTCTGTGTTTCGAGTTCGTAATGGGTTCCTGCGTCCGCTGGGATTTCGATATGCAAATGAGCGGTAGGAGAACCGTTTTCATTCGGATTTTGACGAGGATTATAGCCAAGTATATTCTGGAAATGCTCTTTAATCAGCCCCAGAAATAAATTGTGCATCGGATCAATGACAAGATGTCTAGTCGGATCGTAATATGGTAGCCGAAGAAGCTCAGTTGAACGTAGGCCTGACTGGTTGAAAAAGCTTTCCGCTTCTTTAGCTGATGGGGCCGAGCGGTATAATTCCGCCCAATATCGCATTCTTCGTTGCGGCGCAACCTCCAAGAGCCGTAGTTAAAGTTGTCATAGTCTGTTTGAGTCCTGTTACACCAGCAAACAGAACAGTAGTATTCGTGGTGAAATGATGCGAATCCTCCAACTTTCTTTGCAGCTGGCAGGTCGCATATCACGGCAACGATTGCACAGAATATCAATCTTCCTAGCTCATACAGACAAGTCTGACTGAACCAAATGCCCTTCCACAACTCCAAAAATGCATCGACCATGGGCTTTAAGTATGGGTTAATTGTATCTAAGCTCGGTTCCTTGGGACCCGGGATGATTCCAGCAAGGAACATATTTTCTGGTCTATAGCGAAGATGTATAGGCAGATTGAGGCAGACTAGAGATATCACCCCAATGGAAACTTTCTTTCCACCAGTGAGGTTACGGAGGGGGTTGAAGAAGTCGCATGCAAGAGAGAAGAGATAGTGGCCGCAATCATGTCCTCCTGTTTTACTGAAATGTATTTCCTTGTCATGCCCCATAAATTGCGAATGACTGATCCTTGAAAGATATCGTTCAAGGAGCCATCAGGTGCTTGCTCTTCCATTCTTTTCCATGCTTCATCCATGAGTTTTTCATATCCAGTGGGAAAGCAAGCCAGCTAACCAGTCTTTGAAGTCGAATGCCACGTAAGCTTTGATTGGCACAAATATTTGAGTGGTACCTATCGTTTTCGGATGAACAAGGATCTCCCCACAGCGATTCCCAAAACGCTTCGCGCTGCACCTCTCAGGATAGGAAATGATGCCAGTTTCTCCCTTTGATGGTTTGTGAGTTGAATGGCAATTTGGACAAACAGCATAGACGGTGGCGTTTGCTTCCAAGTGGAATCCGTCTGTAGCAGTGCGGATGTCTCCCGGAAATTCCCCAAGGATGTCGTGAAAATATTTTGGCACTATCTGGCCAGCAACTTTCTGAACAGTTGTTTCGATAATGTAACTGCTCATCGAGAAAATCCACGAACATCTGCGTCAGTGTAGCCCAAGAATGACGTGACATGCAACA
>JADNYJ010000232.1:0-55701 GCA_015501075.1 Gymnopilus junonius
GATCGGTGAAGTTGACAGGCTCCTCGAGGTTTGGATGGGCATCATTGAAAGCTATCAAGTCAGCAAGGCTACGAACTCCTGATGGGTTCTTCAGGAGTCCTTCATAGTACGCATTGAGTTGAATCTACAATCGAATCCAATCAGCGGGTTCCAACTAACGTTATCGCCACAACTCACCTTGAAGTCAACATCCAAGACAACAGTCTCATTATTGGAAATAACAATTTCATCAGCAAATGGCAGGTCCGCCGGGTCGACGACTGTAGCCCCAAACTTCATATAGTCGCTAATGCTTGCTCAAACACAACGTTGATGAAAGGATCATTCCCGCTTATACTGTCATTCAGAAAAGCGCGTCTCGGAACACCAATCCTCTTCCCTTTCAGGGCATTTTTGTTGAGAGCTTTTGTAAAGTCAGGTACAATGGGAGGCTGGGCGAAGGTGAAGTTATCGTTTGGATCTCTCCCAGCAATTATGGACAGGACAATCACGGCGTCTGTCACCGATCTTGTCATTGGGCCTACAGTGTCTTGGTGCTTGGAGATGGGCACAACTGGAAATGTAGAATCAGATCGACAAGAAAGGTTCATAATACGAAGGGATATACCTCCTGCCCATGACGTTAACCCGACAGTAGGTTTGATGCCAGTGAGATTATTGTTGGACGTAGGGCAAGTGATACTTCCATCAGTCTCAGTCCCAAGCGATACTGCCGTAAGTCCAATGGATGTTCCCACTCCGGAGCCAGATGAAGATCCGCATGGATCAGCATTGGGGAAATAAGCATTTGTGTTTTGTCCACCTCATCCAGACCATCCAGAAGCCAGGTTGCCTCTAAAGTGGGCGAATTCGGAGAGACTGGCCTTGCCTGATATATAAAATAGTCAGATTGAAATTGAAATCATAGTGAAGGGATCAATAGTGTATGTACCTAAGATAATGGCACCAGCTTTCCGTAGGCATTTCACAACTCCAGCATCTTCGGGGACGACAGATCCTAGCAAACTGAAAGATCCAGCTGTCGTATTCAAACCTACGCCACATCATTCAATGTACAAAACACTCAAAATCACAAAAAGAGGAACCTTCAGAAGCAATAGTCGCAATATTATCCTGAAATTCTGGCAGTAAGTTCCCATCTTCACGCTGGATAATTAAAGGAGTAGACCTTCAAAAGGATGGGGATACCATGCAGGGCGGATCGTTTTCCTGTTATCTTTCTTTCCTTGTCTAACACGGCTGCTTGCACTATGGCAGAAGGATTTGTTTCGAGAATGGCATGAAGGGCCGGACCCTTCAAGTTGACTTCTTCAATTCGGGCAAAATACGCCTATTGTTTATAAGTCGAGATAGGAATTTGACGAGAATGTGAGGCTGACTTTTATGAGGTCGACACTGGTAAAGTGACCGCCATCCAACCCCGCTTGAAGTTCTGCAATACTGGCCTTGTAAAGATCAGGGAAAGCAAAAGCTGCTGTGGAAATTACTTGCATAGCCCCAAGGGCTAGCAAGGCAAAAAGCCACAACTTTAGGTGGCACATGGCTCCCGATTCCAATTTTCAGTCAAGGTAAACTGCAGCGACTCCTGCAAAAAAATATCCTGACTCTCAGTATGATAAGAAATTGGGGAAGAAGACGGTTTACCTCGCTTCGTCACTATTGTGGCTTTTGTAGTCCAATTTTTTCCCCACATGTCGCGTTTCATGATGCAAGCCAGGAATAAGGCAGATAAGAGGCCTTTACATTCAGAAATAGAGTCCCCAGCCCTATGGAATCTCTCTGACCGCGTGCACATGAGAAGAAAGTGACGAGAGAAAATGTCAACCGACCATTCTTTCAACACAGAGGGCAGACATGTGACCTTATCCCTTATAAAATGTCTATTTCCGGAGTTCTTTTGAGAATTTGACTGGAGGTCGAAATAGAATGACGATGATCCTTCTCGTTAAAAATATATAAAATATTGGGCCATCTGTCAGTGAAGCATTTTTTCAAGGCTGTTTCTATTGGACTCATGCGACTTCATGCAGGCCGCAAGCCTGATCATCGACGAAAAGATACTGTACTGAACTGACCAACTCTTGGCCACGTGATCATTTTTTTCACCGACAATTCCCAAAATCATGATAAATGAGAAAAAATTATTGCGGGTCAAAAAAAATCGGTGACGCGTGACCAAAGAGTTGGTCGTTCAGTACAGTATATTAATGGATGAAATTGGATGAGATCACAATGAACACTCTCCGAATCCAATACTATTTAGATGGTATACAGCTTTTATCTTCAGTTTCTCCATGAAGGCCATATCTTTTCATCTAAAATGGGTGGAATATCTGCCAATCCCAAGAGCCAACTAGCTGCTCTCTTCCAATTCCCCTTCAGACTAGCAGACTCTGCTCCTAGCCTGGTTTTAACCCACTCTTTCCTCCACCAATCTGGTGCACTTCCACCTTCTGCAAGCCATAAAAGTGCAAAGCAACTTAAATCTGGGCGATGAGCATTCATGTCAGGATGATGGAGGTCTGCATCAAAGTAATTGATTGAAATTATCATTGAGGTATAACTCACATGATACAATGTTTGAAATTGAAGAGGTGTTGCATTTATTGCACCATTCAGACAGTTGGACAAATGATGATTGACATCCATGGACTGCTGCTCCAGATTGTGTTGCAGCCATCATGTCACTGCATGATGTGGACAGTCTAGGAAGATTAACACCAGCTCGACTGCAACACTGAGAAATTCAGGACCAAGTCCAGAGTATTGCTCCTCCATAGATTTCTGGTAGAAGGAGGGCATAACTTTATTTGGATGAGGGAACCAGGCTGATGTTGCCTCAAGCTCAGTTGTCACTTTGTAGTTTGGATTGCTTCTTGTGATGCCTCTTGCAGCCTTCCTCTTGTCCTGGACATCAAATACCAGTTCATAAGGGGCTAATCCTTTATTCCATCCTAGGATGTCCATCATCATGCAAAGACCAGTCCTGTTGAAGCCATCATATGTAGATGGGATAGACTTGAGGAGGCTACTTGGCATGCTGTTGATCACTCTAGAAACCTGTCATTGAAATCCTTCTTTTTCTTCCCACAGGAGGGACACTTGATGCCCATTATACCCATCATCATATACTGAAGGCCCAAGTAGTCCATTGCTTTCAACCTTGCTGCTGATCATCTTTTCATCCAGACTGTCAAAGAGAGCTATCAGATTCTGTGCAATCCCTATAGGGCACTTAATTGTCCAGCCCCATTCATCTGAAGACATTTGCATGATTGATTGTTGGCTATTGATTTTTTGGAGCCATCTCCAGTTGGTCATGGTTCTACAAAATTTCCCATATACAGATGGAATCCCTGTATCGCTTGGACCTGTCCATGACAACCAGCAGAGCTCAATATAGGAACAATTTCTCCATGCTGGAATGGCATAGCAGATGATGGATATAGCAGTGGCAGTAGATAGGGTAAGGATGCCCAGGGAGTTGCTACTATTTCCAGCAAGGAAAGAGAAGACTATAAGAATGAAAGAACTGGCAAGCATAGTGGACACAATAGACCACCACCAATGCTCATAACATGCAATGTGGAAATGGAATGTCCACATGCCTTGATCTTCTGCAATTGTGATGACAGTGACGATAAGGCCTTGCCAGAAGAATGTGATAACCACTAGGCCAATGGATACCCATAGTAGTGCTACTTGGCCAGTTTGGTCAATGAAAGGAAGTTGTGGTCCATTTCCACCAGACATAGGGACAGCATAGGCAATGCTAGCATAGAGAAGGAATTTGAATAGGAACATACATGTTAATCCCTGATGTCAACAGCAGAGCCAGTTTTCACTGCTGCTGAGATGGAAATTCATGCCATCTTCAAGGCATCATGACACAGATCTGATGTAGGTGTAACACATGAATGCAACAGTGCTAGTAGGGCACTTGTGAATCAAAAACATGCAAAGCTGACAGTGCTCATATGTCAGTGTAATAGGGTTCCGGATCCTTGGGAATAGACATCATTATTTTAATCCATAAGCTTTGCATGGTGAATCAATATATGATATATTAGGAACAGATGAAATGAAATTAAAATGATCTGCCCTGTAAAGAAAGAACATTCACCCTTCAAGATATCTCTTCACATTGTGCTTAGATGACTGCTTCAATCAGTGGCATTACCCTAGGTCCTAGATGTTATGACTCCTCATTTTCTCATTATCTTATCATGGCTCATTTTTCTCTTATTATTTATCAGTCAATTTGTTGTTTATATAGTTTCCATCATGACCATCTTTGCCTTGCAAGATGATCATTCTTTCTCTTACTTGAATATGTGGACAATCTTTCTTTTTGATCATCACCCCTTTCATACCACCTCTGTGATAATCATCCCCTTCCAATTCCCCTTGTTTCGATACTGTTTCATATATATTATTATCCACTCAAATAAGTATATAAACTGTAGCTAGACTATGATGTACCCTAGCTTGTTCTTGAGAATGTTACGATCCCCATTTCTTATCTTATCGCATGCATCTCTTCTTCTTTCTTGTTATCATTTATCATTTGATTTTACTATTTATAGTTTCTCATGATCATCTTTGCTCACAAGATGATCATTCTCTCTTACATGTATGTGGACAATCTCTCTTTTCTGATCATCACCCCTTCTGCAGTATCTCTGTGATGATCATCCCCTTCCAATTCCCCCTGTTTTGTTATTGTTTCATTTATATTATTATCAACAGCAAATAGTATATAACCCATAGCTAGTCTACTGTATTCATTAGCTTGTTCTTGAGAATCTACTCTCTTGTATCAGCCAGAGCAAACTTGAACTTCTAAGGCAATCTTCTGTCGAAGACAATACCTTAGTTGACTTCATCAAATGACCTCTATGATTACTACCCAGACCTTATCTTATCAGATTAGGTTCTGTCATTAACATCATAACAAAAGAACAAGCTACCACCTCATCCAATGCTTCTGCCTAGCAAGCATTATCGCTGACATTATGGCTCAAAGAAGAGGACGATTCACCACTAGTTTTAGTGATGAAGAATTCTCTGACCCAAACCCTGACTGAACCTCTGATGCAGGTGCATCCAACAAATACAAAACACCACCCAAAGGAGAAGAACCTCTGTTGACCCAATCGACTCTCTTTGGATCTACTGTCCAAGAACCCGGCATATTAAGACACAACTTTGAATCTTTGCTAGATACTCTACTCAGATCTCAACCCATCTTCTACCCCACAAATGAACCCGAAATTCCAGGAGAATCTTCTGACACTGCCCCCACTGCTCCCAACTCCTCCACTTCTGCGACTCAATCTGCCCAGCCTTTTGCTCCTTGCCATGATCCTGTAGCTCTGAATAGTGGTTCAAACACTATCATTGTCTCTCATCCCTTGGTCATTCCCTCTCATCCCTCAGTCATTCCCTCTCATCCTTCAGTTGTCTCCTCTCATCCTCCAGTCATTTCCTCTCATTCTTTGGTCATTCCCTCTCATCCCTCAGTTGCTTCTTCATCTGCTATACCAAGGATAGTTTTACAATACCACACTGTATGTTGTGTCTCAAAGGAGCATTAGAATATAAATGAGGTGAGAAGATGCCTGACAAGAAAGTAGCACATGCAGATTGAAGAAATACATTTTTCATCATTTGTCTCCATGTTCTATATTGGGATAATTTGGGGGTGCATGGCCAGAAATAGTATCTACCTTGTCAATAGAGAATCTCACAAGTCAATAGCTGGTAAGTTAAGGGAAGACTAAACACCTACTCCATTACCATAACAAAATCTGAGGGCACGGAGATCTTGTTTTTATTAAAAAACTCAATACAGAGCTTGTCCTGAAACAGCATGCTAATGTCTTTTGATTTGCAATCAAAAATGGCAGAGCTTACACCAGTAGTGGACTCCAAAGTTCTGATACACTGGCTAACATAGAACTTGTTTCTAAGTTAGCAACCTTGATTATAATACAAGATGGATGCACCTACTTTATACACTGAGCATGCTGGTTGGTTGAGTAATATATACTCTGAATATACTGCCAAAAGCTGCAACTTACAAGCAAGCTGGGATTCATCTCCAAGCCCAGGCAGGGGGTTTTGTTGCAGAAGTGGAACACAAGCTGAAAAAACAAAAAGTTGAGTTAAAATGCAAATAGGCTCTCCCCACAGACTCACAGAATGGGTTAGTACAGTTTTGAGCTAGAATACCTCCTAATCAAAGAGGTCTTTTATTTTCTGTCCTGCTATTAAAATTTATTTACTTACCATCATGCAGTCCAATTTGCTCAGAAAGAGAAGGGGTAGGATCATATACCTTAGTGTAAGGGATTTCATATTCCTGCCTGCAGAAATTGTAGAAGTAAACAGTTTAGAAAAGTAAAAGAATTTTCTTGGCAGAGACTTACAATGCACATTTTGCCTAGGTACCCAAGACCATCTGAAGCTGAGGGCACCTATTAGGATTGAGCTAGTTATTTGAAATTCCTTTTGCATTCTCTTTAAAAATTTCTTCATAAGCTCCTTGCTCAAAGGAGAATCTTGCTTTTTGGGTGATGCAGTAGTCTAGACCTCCCTCAACCTAAGCTTGCTGCAGGTCAGATTTGTCAATAGAAATTATTTAACTAGCATACCACTGTGGCTTCTAGAGCTACAACAAAAATGCTAAAAACTTGCCCAGAATCAACAATGTGCTCCCTGTTCTTTATGAGACCATCACAAAGCATAGTGTAGATACTCTTGTGATCCCATCACCCACATTCTCCCTTCTCAAATTAAGATATGACCTTAATTACAATGTGGTTACTCACATCTGGATGCTCTTGACAAGCATAGAGAGGTGGCTCCAAACCTACTCTTTTTTTCAGCAACTCTGCCCTGCCCTTTGCCTGTTGCTGGAGATCAATGCTGAGTCCAATCAACTCTGGGTCTTTATTATAAAGCCCAAAGCAACTTGGGGATGCTACTACAGCTTTGGCAGTAGTAATGAGGTTTCCCATGTATAGTATGGAGCCCTGATATACCTAAAGCTAGTGAAGAGCTGAGAACTGGTTGAATAAAATGATGTACAATGTGTTGGTTGTCTGGGTTGCTAACAATGGGAACAGCCTTTGACCTGATATAGAAATGCGGAATGGCAGACTAAACAAGTCAATTACTCCGAAGCAGTGTAATCTATTTTTACCATCTGGAGGAATGTAACCGGAGATGAAATGATCCATGATGATCGACATCGGAGCAAGTGCTATTTTTGGTAATATGAAGATGCAACGCAAGGACGCTCATCCCCTCATGCTACCTCATAAAACTAATAAGAATACACCTATCCTAGACACATTAGCAATCCCCTGAGGGCTCAGACAAATCCTCTGCAAGGTAGATAAAATATTAAAGACACCATAATGTACCGGCTGTTGCAAGATCGCAACAGCAGGAATATTAATCCGATAAAATGCCTTAAATGGCAATGAGATAAATATTCAGTGCTTGATGAATATGCCCTGCCAATGGCATAATTCCCCTCACTCCAAAGTGGACCAATGACAAGATAATTAATTACACAGCGCTTATCAATTTAGCTTAGTAAGACACCCAGAAAAATAGTATAAAAACCCAGTAGAATTAGTGTAGAAAAGCAAGCAGACAGCACCCCTCGAGTTGTATCAATACAATTGAGCATCTGGCTTCTAAACTAGATAATAGAAAGACATTTGATTGATATAAAAGCGCAGAAAGCTTCAGACAAACTAAGAATTGAGCTCAGAATAGAGATAAATTAAGCAAAGGCTTTATTATACAAGTCAGGACCTAGTTGAGTAGTTGGGAGTAGACAGAGTGTCACTCAGCTACAAAAGTACGAAGTCTTTCAGTCCAAAAGCATAGCCAGAGTCTAGTTTTATCTCAAGAAGAGAATATTCAAGTTTAGAGAAGTTCTAAGCCAGAAAGTCAATTAAAGCGATCCTTTATCCAAAGAGCCCCTACAATTCATTGTAAAACCCCATAAAAGCGAACTTAATTAAAAACATTGATACTTACACTCCCCAGAACTTACACAAGTCAAGGACATTTGTTGGGTTAAATAAAAGCGATCTATTTCATTTTTCATACCTTCAAACTACCTAAACTTATCAGCACACCCACACTTTTTTCTGTGCACTCATTTTTTTTTTCTGCACACTCATATTTTTTTCGCACACTGATACTTTTTTCCACACAACCCCTCACCTTTTCTGTGCTACCTATGACTGGTCTTGGGCTACCTAACAAGTTTTCTGCACTCCCTAGGTAAGTGTCATTTATTTTTCTGTGGCTGGTAACTATTTTGCAGATTAATTCCCCACTCTGCCAAGCATAGCCATATGCATATTAGGATAAGAATAAGTCACTGAGAGATCCTGGCACACCCTTATAATAAATCAAATCTTTAGCAAAAGCAGTTGGAAGTTCACTCTGGACTGACTCTGCTGCAGTTAGAAATTCACCCTGGACCAACTGCACTGTTCCTCTAACTTCTTCCTGCCACTGGGCAACAACATGAATAAGATCCTCTGCCAGGACTGAGG
This sequence comes from Gymnopilus junonius, assembly GCA_015501075.1. Classification (NCBI taxonomy): domain Eukaryota; kingdom Fungi; phylum Basidiomycota; class Agaricomycetes; order Agaricales; family Galerinaceae; genus Gymnopilus; species Gymnopilus junonius. Next base: position 8,586 of record JADNYJ010000232.1, read on the forward strand.
CATTGATATTTATATTGTAAAATTTGAAAAAATTGTTGTCCTCCTCAAGAGTGAATTTCTTGAGGGGGGGAGAAGATAGGTTGTACTTTTGCCTTTAGAAAGGATTTCAGAAATTTAGGATTATAAAAAAATTAATCACAAGACATACTGTCTGAATGACTACCAGTCTTCCATCATTTTCATTAACATCAGGCCAGCATAATCATCCTTCTTCCTATGGAGAAGGGAAACCAAAAACATTTTGAAGAGAGACCTCAAATCTTCACAGCTATTTCCCCTTCCCTTGCTCTTGCCAGGTGTGAACTCTCTGATAGCACTGTATATCTAATTGCAAAGATACACAAAAGAAAGAAGAGAAAGAATAAATGTGAGCCCACCACCATGTTCATAAGAGCCACCATGTTGAAGAGCAAACTATTTTGGAATCTGAAACCCTGGTCAATAGGAATTTTTGCACTGCCAGGTCCAAATAAAAAATTGAATAACAAATTCCTGGAAGTTAGATTATTCCAGCAGCCAGGGTTGCTCTTGATAAAAACTAAAACTAGTTAAGAACAAACAATAAAAACTAAGCAATTCATACCTGGGTATCTGTACATCCATCAGTAAAAGCCAGAACCCTAGTAGTTCTATTGTTTGGTAATACAGCATTATAGCATCTCAGATAATCAGGCAACTCAAGGAGGTCCCACTGTGAATCCAGTGTCTGCTCATTCAATATGTGGAGGGTGTGTATGATACCCTCAACATTTCCCAAGTTATACATGTCTGGCACTAGCTTTTCTGCCATCCCAAACAGGTGCTTGTGTACAAGGTCAACTATATTGATAAGCTAATAAAAGCAGGAACATAGATTAGTTGAGTTAGTTCAAGTTGAAATAACATGAAATAGACTATTTTTCTACAGGAATCAACTTACCACTTTGAAGTTGCCCTTAGGAAGATCATCCAGTCATGAAAGGTTCTAAAGAGATTGTTAAACAATTAGTAACCCCATTCCCACTACAAAATAATTTCAGCCAAGCTTGAAATGAACCTTCTCCAAATCCATTGTCAGGTCAATCACCTCTCTCTTCTTGCTAGCCAATCCAACAAGCTGGGCCTAGTCTGAACTCTCTGAACTCTCATCATCAGAAGATAGCATAGGAGGAGTGTTATCTTGCCATCCCAGAAGAGTGTTTTCTTGATGAGAGCCTTGCACCATTGGAAGAGGTGACAAAGGTAGACTGACACCTGGAAACTTCAATAGGTTTATTCATGCAATGTTGTTTTATCACACCTTACATGTTTTATGAAAGCAGCAGTGAAAGAAACAGCAAATGGATGAAGATGAAGACCTTGGACTAGATGAAGAGGTAGAGGATAATGATATATAAGGTCAAATGGTCCTAAAAGAAGTGTATCATAGTGTAATATTATATATTTATTTGTCTAGCACTACATTGGTTCAATTAAAGCAATATTTGCCTCTGAGTCCCAGGGAATCATAGGGAATTCTTAGGGATTCCCTATGATTCCCTAGGATTCCCTATAATTCCTGAGGATTCCCTAGGGAATCACAGGGGGACCCATAAGTACTGCTTCAAGACACAGAGCAACACCCAGATGAAGCTGATGCATGAATTTGAATTGTACCCATGAACACCAATACCATTAGAACATGCTGGTTTTTAAAGCCTACCCAGATAGAGGCTCACCATGTTGTATACATGGTACCTGATGCAGAGTTCGAACACATCATTGCCCATGTTGAATGTAGAAATTTGTTTGAGGAGCTTTCACCTTTATGGTTTATTAATATGCAACTGAGGACAGTTAGTATCAGTTCCCAGTGGATGTCAGGCACATACTTTGTTTTGAACAAAGTCCTGTCAAGCTCCCCAAATAATGAAATGCTTAAAGTGATAATAAAGCAACATAACATTGCAGCAATCATCATGTGGTGAGAATACCATGTAGGCAACAGACCCAAGATTACAAGATTGAAGTAACTATGACTTCAATCAAAATCAGATGATGATCTATCACCATGTAGGTTCTGGGCAAAGGTTCACCCTACTGGATGAGGACAGCATCACCCTGCTGTCCACTCATAATTTGACAGGGAGTAATGTATGTATTCTACAACTTATTTAACCTCAATTCGTTTTTTTTCTTCAGTCTATAGGCCACATAGCTGGTAGTGTACCATCTGCAGCTGGCCAGCAGTCAGCTTCCAGCACAGAGCATATAAAATAGCTTAATGGTGCAGCTGGCCATTTTAAGCTGCTCTGCATTTTCAAAGCAGATTACTTTTATTTTACTGACTTGCCTCTGACAAACAGCTTTGAAGCCTCTCTGGATACTGCCTGCTTACATTATGTTACCATTGCTACATGAAAGTAAGTACCTGATTTGTAATAAGAACTGTGTCCCTTTCTGAACTTCACCCAAGTATCATTTACAGATAGGGAACACTTATCCATGCATTTAAAACTTATTTATTGATTTTTTATACTTCTAATATTTTGTTTCAGTTTTGTAAGAGAATACACAGTGAATTATTGCATATGAACCATGCTTCCCACAAACTCTGCATGTGGGGATTTTTAACATATTCAGACAACAAGGAGATTAAGATATCATACTGAGTGCACAGGGCATTTATGGGGACTGAGTGCTACATAAGGAATTTGATTTGGATTGTCAAGGAGACATTGATGGAGGGATGGATTCAAAATCCAAATTTGTATTATTGTACAGAGGTGGTGATCAGGTACACCTCTTTTTTTTTCTTTTTTTTTTTTTTTTTTTTTTCAGACAAGCACATGCACTAATCTCATCTGTAGAAAAACCATACACAACATGACTGACATGGGCACAAGTGACGATGCCAACCACATCACGGCTATGCTACATCCCAGCTGTGAATCCATCCACATATATGTCAACATGAATTCACCCATAGTGATGGAACATACAAGGATGATTTCAGTTTCATTTAGTGGATGCTGGGTTTAGAAAGGGGTCACATACATATTAAGCTTTTATTTCTCATTTGACAATTTTACCACATAAATGAAACCTGGCTGCATGAGATAAGTAAGGAATGCATTGGTTAAATAAACCAAAAGGTCACACACAGGTGATTATTGGACTTGATGCCATTCCGACATTTCTACCTTCAAAATTCCTTGATCATAAATTGATCCAGGCTCAGGCTCTAGCATTTTTTTTTCCAATGCTATTTGGTAAGTGAGGTGTCAGTCAGGCCCCATTTACATTACTAAATATATAGATGTAATTCAGCAGACTTGATCCTAGCAATAATGCTGAGCATCTTGTGCAGTTAGTTGGAAATGAACAATTTTTTATTTCATTAAGAATAAATGTGGGGCAGTTAAGACATTGACGCAATGTGCATACTAACTATCCTGTGAAATGCCTGCAGCAATGCATGATGCGAGCTGCATATCAAGGATCTAAATCAACAAACGGTTAGTTTAAAGAGAGAAAATTGAGAGATGGGACTGGCCATATATCAACCAAGAAGCTGGGCAATGGTGCATCCATAGACAAGCCATCCATGCTCTGGAGAGAGCAACTTTGAATCCCAAAAGGTTTCAAAGTTGTCTCTAAGAGTAGAAGGCTGCAGAACTTGTCCCGTGTAAATCTCATATGATGAATGTGTTGGAATGACCTCATCCTCATAAAACATGCACATTTCTCCAGTCCTCAGGCTATCAAATCGAAAGACTTCAACATGGCATTGAAACAGATGAAGGTCACCACATATCTCCAATATTTCGTCAAGAGACAATAGAGATGAGCAGCAGATGGCAAATGTGATGCTGCACAAGCGATCTAGAATGCGCATGGCAAACAATGCAAAAGCAGCCTCTTGTTGAGAGTGAAGTTTGTATCCAATGGACAGGTTGGTTTTGGACCAACCATGGTGCCATTCAATGGAAAGCTGCCCAGGATGCTCTGCAGGTAGGAAAGAAAAGGCCCTGGTGATACAAAAGAAAAACTCCTCCAGGTTGATTGGCAGAGGAGATGTTTTTACTGTTTGTAAAGGAGAATTATTTATGGATGGAGAGCTTAAAAGAATCACCTACATGGGAGATGACTAGAAGCTCAAGGATCTTCATTGCCTTGAGAGCCAAGACAAAATTGGAAATCTCAATGCACTGGTCAGTGGTTATCAACAGACATGTGAGGTTTGGAAAGGACCCGCAAGCCAAATCAACAATAAAGGGCAATTGAAATTCCAAACTGTGCCACAACAAATCCCCTTGTGGCATGAAGAAGGGCAACACACTTGAAAGGGAGATTTCTTGGATGTGGCATATGTATTGAAGAGGAATGTGGGTGGCACTGTTTATCCGAAGGGTTGAGAGACAAGGTGCATGGGCGATAAAGTGATAGACACCTTCAGGGAGAGTGCATACATCCGAATGCTCGAGGAGGAGCTCCTCAACAGAGACAAAAAGTGGAAGGACAGTGTCAAGATGGCTAAAATTCATAGAGAGAAGGGTAAGCTTGGTGATGTATGCAGGGATCTGGGGATTGTGCAAGATAAGCTCAGCAAATCTTGCTTCATTGTGAATCTTCAGCTCATGAAATAAATGGGGGCACACCATGCATGCCAAGGAGGAGGACACCAGCATTAGAGTGCTCAAGGTTCTGAGGTGCTCAACTAGTGGCACAATTTCTTCAAGCACATCCTGTGAAAGAACAGGCATTGAGGATGCAGCGGCAGGGGAATCCATGGTGTTTTGGCCCATGGGCCAAAATCAAGGCTATAAGGGCTTGCTTCGAGGGCTCCCATTGATTGATGTGCCTGATCGATTGAATTCAAAAAGGAGGGGTGTAGCCAAATATATTGAAAGGGGCATCTCTAATACCAAACCCTGGCTCCTTGTTGAAAAATGAAGGCACTTGTATATACATTATCAACCCAACTACTGCAGTCAGGGGACTCATCTGCATCATGAAAACCCTTGCAATCATACCACATCGAAGCTCTTTGAGGCGGGGTGGCAGGGACTTCTCCAATGTAAACCCAAGTGCCCCTCTGCTCCAAAATAATGCTGTCATCGGCACATATAAGGAGCTGATCCAACCTAAAGCAGAGGTTGGAGCCATTTGACAGTGCATGTTGACATCCATATGGAAGCAAGTTGACAGGTGAGTCGATCCTTCTTGCATATTGCATGGAGATAAGCCAGAGATTCGAAAGATTTGACATCTGCTTGAGGACCATGCAAACATTTGCTGTAGGGAATAGCGAAATGCAGGAGGACCTGATACATAGCCACTCAAGTGCAATTTTCCCACACCCTGCATGAAGCAGCAGCGCTGAGGGATCGGAAAAATTCTGCCAATTGGGCAGGCCTACCATCAGGGAGGAACATGCAATCTGAAAGGGAATGGATGAGCTACATGCCCCAGTGACAACAGCAATAAAAAAAAATCAATGTTACCATTGTAATCAATGGTGAGCATTCGTAGAGCTTTCAGAGATGCCAAAAAATCCTTGATGCCAGGCTCCAGACAGATGGGCCATGGGAGGAAAATCTTGGTCAAGGCTGTAAAGGTGGATTTGAACAGCCCTGCTTCAGTGCACGAGATGTACAGGGCTCGAATTAGTAGTATCTATAAAGGATTAGATCTTTTATCTGTCCTAAAAGTTTCAATTTTGAGTATCTACAATTGATTTGATATTCAATAGGATGTACTGTGCAAAAAACTAGTGAAAACAGCGGTCCCATTCTTGAGATACCAAGGAGGAGGGAGGAGGAGGAGGCACAGCATGACTATATTCCCTGAACACTCTGAGGCTTATAAATTGGTCATTTTACACTCCATTACATTTCTAGATATCAGTAATAAACATTACAAAGTTGTTTGTGCATCCCTGAATATCTTTGGTTGGAGAGGGTGGGGAAGTTACTGCCGGGGTGGTTAAGTATATTCCCTGGGAGCTCTATAGCTTCAGGGACACTATATATGAACTCTACTGACTTGGGAAGAGTGTCACAATCCACCGTTAGAACATTTAAAGGTCTGTGTAATATATGGTGGTAAGAGAGGGTCAGGATATAGGTCAGTCATGTCCTTCTATTATATTCTGTATGCATGTGTGGTATTGCAAACTATGTTCTATGTTTCATTTGATTGTAGGATATCTCATTGGAAGTTATTTCAACCCCACAGTCTCAGGGGAAGTTAAAATACCATCAGTCAAAACACGGTCCTGCAAAAGACCGAATGTTCAAATGGTGCAGACTATGTTCGTGTCAGAATGTGGTTGGGCAAAAGACCGACTGTTGAAATGCTGAGGATAAGGTCGCTATATTCATTGTTGGGGTATAGTCTACAGGAATTTAGATATCACTACATTATTATACAGTCATTAAAGGCTTTTAGATGGGTCTTGGGTCGGAGGCAGATGGTAAGCGATTCGAGCTACCAAATGTTGTGATCGGCATCATGTGATCTCGGGGATTTGCCATTATTTGGCTGTCATTGACTTTAAAGTTTTTTTCACTGCTCCTACCACCACCAACACCATTACCTCACACCACTCCCTTCCAATGTCTTCTTACTCCATCGATGATAAGTTTAGGTAGTTTGTAGGTATGAAAAACGAAATAGATCGCTTTTATTGAACCCAACAAATATCCCTTGACTTGTGTAAGTTCTGGGAGTGTAAGTATCAATGTCTTTTAATTAGGTTCGCTTTTATGGGGTTTTACAATGGGTTGTAGGGGTTCTTTGGATAATGGATCGCTTTAATTGACTTCTGGCTTGGAAACTTTCTCTAAACTTGACTGATCTCTTCTTGAGATAAACTAGGCTCTGGCTATGCTTTTGAACTAAAAGACTTCGTACTTTTGTAGCTGAGTGACGCTCTGTCTACTCCCAACTACTCAACTAGGTCCTGACTTGAATAATAAGCCTTTGCTTAATCTATCTCTTATTTGAGCTCAATTCTAAGTTTGTCTGAAGCTTATCTCACTTTTATATCAATCAATTGTCTTTCTATTATCTAGTTTAGAAGCCAGACGCTCGATTGTATTGCTACGACTCGAGGGGTGCTGTCTGCTTGCTTTTCTACACTAATTCTACTGGGTTTTTATACTATTTTACTGGGCATCTTACTAAGCTAATTTGATAAGCACTGTGTAATTAATTATCTCGTCATTAGTCCGATTCGGAGTGAGGGGAATTATGCCATTGGTTGGGCATATTCATCAAGTGCCGAATATTTATCTCATTGCCATATAAGGCATTTTATCGGATTAATATTCCTGCTGTTGCGATCGTGCAACGGCCGGTTCATTATAGCGTCTTTAATATTTGTCTACCTCGCAGAGGATTTTGTCTACGTCCTCAGGGGCTTGCTAATGTGTCTAGGATAGGTGTATATTTATTAGTTCTATGAGGGAACGCGAGGGGACGAGCGTCCTTGCGTCGCGTCTTCATATTACCAAAAATAGCACCTGCTCCGACATCGATCATCGTGGATTATTCCTTTTCCGGTTACATTCCTCCGGATGATAAAAATAGATTACACCGGCTTCAGGGTAATTGACGTGTTTGGGCTGTCGCTCCGCATGTCTATATCGGGTCAAAGGTCATTCCCATTGTCTGTGCGTGTTTCCGCGCTCCCTTGGTAGTTATTTTAAATAAACTCGAGGCCCCTACTAGTGTGTAAGGACTGTAGTAATTCGCTTGTGTATCTTATAATAAATGATTAATGATTACTAGGTGATCATAATCATTATATCTTTGATATTAAGCTTTTAATGTTTAAATGTGGTTTTCTCGAGTATATTTGGGATGTTTAAGCTTGGGAAGGCTATCAACAACCTATATTAATTTATAGAGATGGTCGAAAATAATGGGGATGGCCTGTTTTCACACATAACTGTGTAACAGTCTCATCATCGACATTGACATGAATTTGACTCTCTCTGGCAGTGAAGGAGAAGTCCAATGTGCATTGGCAGACTTCAGCAATGACGAGCTTGACTACGAAGTTACGAGTGCAAATGCACTCACGGTGCAGATGTGGCGGGTCGAAATACCAGAGGCGGAGGTGAAAATGATGATGGAAATGGAGGAGAGCGAGGAACAGGAGGATGGGCAGGAGATGGAGGCAGAGGAGGAAGAGGCAGAGGCAGTGATGGAGGTGGGGACTGGTATGTGCATTCTTTTCTCATCTGAACTCTTTTGACCAACTTTCTTCTAGAATCAACTTCCAAAAAGAGGAAGGTGGGTGATGACATATGCAGTACTTGCTCCAAGGCTGGAAGGCAATGTGAATGCTGCATCGAAGGAAATGCCTGCATAGCATGCAAACAAAAACATGTCAAGTGCTTGTTCAGTGGGAGGAAGCAGCCTGTGCCAGCAAATCTGGCAAGGTTGTTAGGTTTGGGCAGGTCACAATGGTAAGATGGAGACAATTTGGACTCCAGGAATGGGAGCCAGGGAGAGGAGGAGGAGGCAATGGGTGAAGTCTGGGTTACCCATTGTCCTGGGCCTACCAGGGTTACAGGGTTGGATGAGGGTGGTGAAGAAGCATTGGAGTCTGGTGAAGGGAGCAAGGGAGGGCAGGAGAAGAACATGATTTTGTATGTTGGAAAGTTGCAGGAGGTGCATAGGAAAAGGAGGATGAATGGGAAGGTCACATGTAGGGAGATGATCAGAAAAATGGAGGATCTGGTGGTGGAAGTGGAAGGATTGGTAGTGGATGTGAAGGCATTTTATGAGTGCAGGCAGAAGCTTTGTGAGTGCATCCAGGCTTACAAGAACTGCATCAGTAGCTAGATTAACAATTTTTGATAATGTGAATGCATCAATGCACTCTGTGAGGCTTTTGAGTCTGGAGTCCTTGAAAGGTATATACTTCTATTCAAGTTACTTTGTTATCATCAAAAGTTAAAACTGCCATTTAGGTACAAATGTATAGCTGTATACTTCATTGACTATTCTATGCCTGACACTGATGACCTTCATTTTGTCCCTGACAATGGCACTGCTGCTCCTATCTGAAAGGTTTGTTCACCTTTTCTGACTCTGTGGCACTTGTATTGATCTACATGGTTTGTTGACCAGGTTTTTGGGGCTATCTTTTCAGATAGATTTTGTGATGTGATTTCTGTGAAGAAGTCAGTAACATTAACATTTTCTCATGTGGAGGGATCATCCTTTGTAAACATTCTTTCCACTTTGAAATTGTATGCCATGTATCTGCAATATTCAATATCCTCCTCCTTCTAAACACAGGAGGCCTCACTGTCCTTCAGAACATCAGTATAATATTTCTGTATGAAGTTGTGTTTCTGATTAGAGTCTCACACATCCTCAAGGTCTTAACATCAACCCCCCTCTTTCATATTACCAGATGTATTTGACAGAAACATCCACCCACACTTGCTCCACAGGACATGTTTATTGGAGTGTAATATTAGTGATTCACCATGTCATACCTTGCACAGCCTTGAATCCTTCAGAACAATATTCTGCAGTAGCACAGACTTCTTCTCAGCATCAAATCCAGGCTTCTCCCTTGATTGGCACTGCTCTGTTCATTGGTGTTTAGCAGTCAGGTGTTCATCAGCAACAATCACTCATCTTTTCTTTATCATCCAGAATGCACTGCATAGCATAGTACCTGGCCCCCATCTGGTCTAAGTTTGACTTTGTCTTCATATATATACTAGTTTCCCACTCACACAGACACTCATGCAGCTGGATTGGGTTTTAGCTTTAAAAATAACTAAAAGATGAAGAAGGGATGAATGTAAACATGGCCTAACAGCATCAGGTTCTTATGCCCATCAACCTGAAATTTTGTGTGGAATTGCATTCTGATCCCATTATTCATGAAAAAGAAAAGGTTGACTATATGCTCTGCACATGGATTTTGCCATCTTTGGACCCAGGCCTATGGTTACAACTGTTAAAAAAACTCTGGTAGTAAAATTAGAAATTAAGAACATGCTGATCAGTCTCTGTGGAGGCTTCAGCTAGTGCAAGACTTTCTGATGTTGGATTAGAATAGCTTTCTTGTGTGAATTAGCCAAAGTGTTATTGACATTGTCCTGTTCACCTGTCCTAAGTTGCAAGTAATCCTTTACTACCCCTCTTGCATGCATGCATAATCTCGAATGGGCACTCAAAAGTAAATTTATCATCTACATCATTCTGAATTCAAATTCAAAGAAAAAAAATGTACTTACATTAGGTTTCTCCACCTAGGCATTAAGCTCCACTAAAGAAAATAGTATTAGTCAAACACTAAGAAATTTTCTGAGATACTCACCTTCAAACTTCAAAAATGTCTCCAAGATGGTGTCTGAGACTGTGACCATTACAAGTTCTGCAACCTCATCAGTGATGTAAGAAGTACCTCTAGCAAAAGATGACACCCTGAAGGATGCCCAAACTAGTCTTCAATAGCCAGGTTGAAGATTGGTAAGGATGGTGGACAAATAACATGAGCTGGCTGGATTTTCCATAGTGTATTAAAGGTGCTTCACAGCTGTCAATCATATTCAACTTGATGTTTCTAATTTTTTCTAGATTTTATAATTCTTTCTATACCTAGATATATCTTATAATACAAGAAATTTTATTATAATTACATAGAGCACTAGAAACATAAGAGGTTCTTTCAAACAAGGTAATAATTCCTCTTTTTGGATCATTTTATTACTTTTTTGTACTTAGAAATATATATCATTTTAATTAAGGCTGAAAAGACTATAATTTGATTAGAAGTTATGACATTTCCCTTAGTCCTGGGGAATGCCAATTCTGGCAGCAGCAGCTAGTCCTATATCATATGAAAGCTGTTCTTCAAGGTCACCAACTACAATGTTGGATATTACAGCATCATCAAGTATCACAGTGAGTAATAGTGATGATGGTGATGAAGACAGCAAAAATGATAACAATGATAGCAGAACAAATATCCAACATGAACCCACTGAACCTGCTGCACCCACTGCACCCACTGAACCCATTGAACTCATTGAACCTATTGAACAAGGTGTTATTGATCCCCCTTTGATTGATATGATCCAAAATTTCATATTATACTTATATCTATAAGGGTTATTATAAACAAAACTAAGACTATGACATCATTTGTGGGATCCTTTTTTGGAATGATACCATTTCCAAAACCCATTGGTGAAGAGAGTGGAGTCCTTCACTGGTCTTCATATTCTTTATATATAAGCAATGGTATACCAAATTACTCAGAAGGCCTATGGACTAAGAATACAAAATTCTATTATATAACCTAGCATCTATTATAATAAACTGAGCTCAGCACTACTGGGCTCCACCTAGAGAACTATCATGATTGAATTATGAAGACTAAAGAATGTGTCAATGTGAATAGTGAGGTTTTGATTATTGGTAGACTGAGCTGTTTGAGCTTGGGAATAGAGTATAATAACTGCTCCAGTTCATGTTCTAAGCAAAACAGTACACCCACATCTTCAAGATTTCTATAATGAATATGAAAAGGATAGTTCTTCAAGCTTAATTCATCTATCATAATCTGATGTGTGTAAAAGCCGTATCATCAGAAAAGGCATGTCGTAGTTGAAATGTTTCCACTGATGGAGAAGGACATGTTGGAAGGTGCACTTGATCTTCCTTAAGTGAGTACCTTATACATGATCTAATTAATCAACTTTGAGTTTGCAAAATATTGCCTTATTGAAAAGGGAAGCCCACCCTGTGGCCTTCCTGTTTGGGTAGTCAGGCACAAGATATGACAGGTGGGAAGTCAAATATTGCCTTATTGGGAAGGGTAGAGGGTAGAGCCTATATTACAAAGTTAGATGTTAATTCCCATATATTGCTAATCATAGCTTTACTCTATCCCTTTACCAAGATTATGTTGCAATGCAATGACAGTTAAAAAATAAGAAGTATAAACTTTTGGTCATCAACCTGTTGTTTTATCTTTCCTCATGTTTCCTCTTTGAGCTTTGGAAGAGGTTCAACATTTCAACTTTCAATATATTTATAATAATTAAAGTAGTATACCCTTTAGACAAAATAGATGATGTTGGCAACAAAGAGAAAGATTTGCTGATCCTAGGAAGACCATGCATAGAAAGAAACCTATGAAAGCTGGCAGATTTTGCAGAAAGGACAGTCACAGTGGGACAATTGCTACCTGTGCAGGCCATAGCTGTAGTATGATGGGCAGTTGTATAGATCAAGCTACAAGCTTGGGCATAGAAGACCTGCACATTGAACCTTGAGCAAAGCCATCAATGGATTGGAAGGTGCCTCTACAATTTGAGGTATTGCACAATATGTGGATAGTCCAGATCCTGCAATATCTCATTCTCTATCTTCAAAGCTTGATCAACCATGTGTTGTCAGGAATCATCCTTATCACTGGTAGTTTGATGGAGTTTAACTTGCTTCACAGCAATCATCTCTCCCATCATCACATTCAAAGTAAGATAGACATGATTATACATTCCTTCCCCAATCAGTCTGCCTTGCATGCACTTGAAGGTAGCTGTAAAAATTGATTAGCACACAAACATTTGAAACAATCAGAATAAGACAATGTACTAGGTCCTCCAGAAGGAGAATCAGAAGAAGCTGAACTAGAAGCACTATATCCCCAAATAGTAGTGACTGCCTCCAACTTACTACCCCAAAGCTTCATACTTCTCTTCTGCAAAATATTATCTGCATGAGTCTGGAGCAGCCCTCAATGTACAATTAATGTACTTCTTGTGCTCCTGCAGAATAATATCAATCAACTTTGTCACTCTGATTCTGGCCTTGTCATCTTTCATAGGTACAGGCAGCAGTAGTTGAGAGATGGGCTAGCAGTAGTGTGGGATGTGTTGCCAGAGATAGCTTCAATCATAGGTTGTCCAAATCATGGGTAGGGTTGAACCTTTCAACTCAGCATAAGTCATCTCCAACAATGAGTTGAATCCAAAAAATTCAGGTTTTCTGGATGTATAAAAGACAAGGAGAATATAAATTCTCAGAAGTCCCTCTTGTTCTCTCACCATGACTGGACACTGAAACCCATTTAAATTTCCTTCTTGAGATCCACACTCCATTAAAATCAATGATTGGATTGATATTGCCTCCATCCTGCTTAAGTATGAGGTACTGAATAAGTCACATTAATCAGGAAAACAAAGGACATTGATGAACCACAATACAGTGCAAGAGTTCAAAGGGAGTTTATCAAGTAATGAGTAGAACTTCCAAAGTAAAACCTTTCACTCCTTAGTGATTGGCCATAGTTTTGTTCTAAAGATGGAAGTTCTGGTCCTTGCATTGCATTGTCCTTGAGGGTGTCATTGTGTATATAATATGATGGTTCTATATTCAACCAACCCAGAACAAATGAACTCCAGATGCCTTCCCAAGATGCTCATACAAGGTATTCCTATGTACAGAAGTACCTTTCTCTAATCACACCATGGATTCATTTTGAACTTTTGCCCTAGCTCCTGAGGTCTTATCAATCCCCCTGTGATACCCTAGGGATTCCCGGGGATTTCCCTATAATTTGGGGGATTCTCAAAAACACAAGTACATTTTAAAACCATAGAAAATGAGCTTAGATTGCTTTGCTAAAAATTTACTCATTCCCTAGGTCAATATTCCCTGGGATCAACATCAGTCCTGGGGACTGGTCCCTGGGACTGAGAGGGAATGTCATAACTTTTAAGCAAATTATAGTCTTTTCAGCCTTAATTAAGGTGATGCATAATTCTAAGTATAAAAAAGTAATAAAGTGATCCAAAAAGAGGAATTATCACCTTTTATGGATGAACCCCCTATGTTTCTAGTGCTCTAAGTAATTATATTCAAATTTTTTGTATTATTAGATATCTTGATATAGGAAAATTTATAAAATGCAGAAAAAATTAAAAACATCAAGTTAAATAGGATTGATAGCTGTAAAGCACCTTTAATACATAATAGAAAGCTAAATCTATACTACAGATACCATGAAGTATAGGTGTTATTACATACATGTTATTACAAAAAATCATGTTTTTTAACCTTTTTATGGTCATATAGTATTCAAAATGATGCTATATCTCATTTCTGGCTTTACAGCCCTTTGCAGAACTTAGGGCACGGCATCAAAATTTTTGAAATTCCACCGTTTTGGCTGGCAGATTTTCTGCAGGCTCTAACACTCACAATTCTCACTCTATACACGCATATTATATACCATTCAAATCACCTAGTTAATGCACAGCACCCTGTCCAATTTTTACCAAGAAATTCTAACATCTTGGCACTGATATTGCGTGATCACATACTTTGGTAGGATCCCCCACTAGAACACATCGCATATCTTTTGTAGTACACCTGGGCTCTTGAGAGTCGAGGTGTACGTGTATTATGTATTTGTATAGCACCCTGCGAAGTTTTGAGGTCAGAGGACACGAATTCATAGAGATTTGAGGTCGCGACTGGCACGGTCCCACATGGTGTGTCTTTATCTCAAACCACAACCATCTATGGGCGATCAACAGAACCAATGCAAGCAAAAGTCATCTGCACAACCTCTGGCTACTCGGAAGTCCACACGGCTCTCATCTGCATCCTCTGAATACCCTGCCAACAACATCGTACATGACACCATTCAGAGGGGTGCTGAGTCAGAGTCTGGCACAATGCCACAACATCAGGAGGAGTCCCTGACTGCCGAAGAGAGGCAGGAGATGGAAGATGACCCAGATGCTGATGCATCTTCAGAAAAGAGTGCTCCGGTCCAGGAGGTCATGGAGATCGCTGATTTGGATTTGGATTTGGATAACGACAGCGTGCCTGCTGCCATTCTTCTGTTGAAAGGCCAAAGGGTTTTGAAAGTCATTGGTCCTAAGTAAGTGGTTATAGCCTATATACATACTATTCAAGGCTTACTCTATGTTCTAAGGTCATCCACTAAGGCTAGTGCCTTGAAAAAGGCAAAGCGTGCCTCCACTGAGGAGGACAGCAAGGAAGAAGAAAATGTTCCACCAAAACCAAGTATGTCAAACTTTAGGCTCTCTTTTACGGTCTTTCTAAATGTCTTGCTATGCAGAAATTGCTTTCATTCTTCCTTGTGCTGATTCGGAGGCTATGCAGCACATCCCTATCAACTGGAATAGTTCATTTGAAGAAGTTGTTGAGTGGGTGCATGAAGCACTACAGTGCACCAACATTGTGAAGAAGCCCATCTTACTCTACAAACTACCATCAGCTAAGCAAAAGCAAAACCCTTTCTCCTTGTCAATGGTGGAAGACTGGGAAGGCTGTCGTGATGTGATCATGGATGAGGTAGCCAAGAAAAAGCGGAATGATATGGGGACAATCCAAGTCAGCATTGAACTTGGGCCAGAAAATGTGAGCCAGATTTTTGTTTCCTGCTCCTTTGTCCTCACTCCATTTCCAGTATCTAGAGTCACTCCGTATGCATGTTACGAAAAAGGGATGAGGAAAAGCGAAGGTCGCTTCGAAGGCAGCATCAAAAAACAAGAAGAAGAAACCTGCTCCCCTTCTCGATCTGGATAACGAGGATGATTATGGCCTTGAAGATGTCCAGAATGATGAGGAGGGGCTAAGCCTCCTGGAACTCAAGGACAAGCAGCTGGAAATACAGCAATGCCATCTTTCTCATTGCCAGTGCTGTGGGACAGATGTGTTTTGCAAGATCGACAAAACAGGTACTCACATAAGCTTGTCAATGCCCCAGCGTAGGGCTTGGGCAAATGCACTGGTACATCCATCCTAACAGTCAAAGAGTGGTGATCTAGAAGCTGACTTTTTGTAAGGCTTTACAAACTCATGGTGTCACTCTCCACACGCCGCCAACTGGCAGATTATTCACTGAATTTCATTCTAACCAGAAGGGCTCTCATTCTCAGGCTCCTTCAGCTGGTCCGGGTCCTTCTGGTGGACCCTTTGGACAACCTCCAGGTTGGAACAATATGTACTCCATGCCACCTATCCCCTATTATTTTCATCAGCCGTTCCCTCCCCAAGGTATGGGAGCTGGTCCTCCACAGCCATCTCTTCCAGACCAGAACAAATCAACATCGCTGCAAAGTGACTCAGGGCCTGGTGAGGAACAATATCCTGGCATTTATGGCTTTTTCAGTGAGTTGGTGAATGCTAACCATGATCGACCAGATCTTCAGGATGTAGCAGACCGGTTCATCCAGCAAGATGTCAAGATGCTCAGAGAGGTTGCTGCTCTTGACGAGACCTTTCTTTGTGAGCATTTCTCGTTGACTATTGGTAATGCCAAATTCATCTTACTGGAGGTCAAGAGGGAAATCCAGTGCATCAAATGTTCACATGGCAAGCAGTGATTTGGTGATCATTGCAATTTCTCTGAACACTTTCCCTCACCTTTATTTGCTTTTTCCTTCTGACATGAGATTTAGAGTATGCTTTCCATGGACCATGTTTGTGTCTCATTCACACATACTCCTTGTACTGACACATCAAGTTTTCACTGCTTTCATTTGCTTTCCACTTTCATACGCTTTTATAGAACTAACACTGCGCTAATTTGCTGTCTTCCGTAGATGACTCGTAAACATAAAATTGTACAAATAAAATACTGTGATTGCTACAATAATGTTACATGTATCCTGAATGCTTGAACCACGCTGTTGTATGCCATACTGTTACTTCATTGAGGGCGCCATAGAGAAATATGTATGGATCTGCCTCATTTCCCAATTCAACTGCATTGCGGAACTCTTGGCCATGTTGATGAATATACTGCTTCATAAATGAGAAGCACTCCTCTGTAGGGTTGAGGTCTGGAGAATAAGGTGGAAGGAAAATCAGCTTGACACCTCTTGAATGTCATCAGCACTCAAAAAGGAACCATTATCTTGATATAACAGGGAAAAATACCTCTCATCACACATCTCTTCCACTCCTTCGACATGGTGGATGCAACAATTGTCAAGAATAAGGACACTCTGAGGGCCGGGATATGGGTTCATGACCTCAAGGAGACCTGCTAACCAATGTAAAAACTTGTCTCCATCATAGCTGCCTACTGTTATGCGACTGTAGATGATGCCTTCCGTGGTGACGGCAGGAAGAACTGAATAGCTGAGACAATATTGTTATGACTTGCACATACAATAGTGACCATCATCTGTGACACACGGTTGCCCGGGGAAGTAAGACATCACAAAACCCACAGCGCCAGCTGAAGCGAGTCAGATTTGATGGTCATCTATTTTTGTGCAGTACAGCCGGAAAAGGTAAGACGTAGACACACAGCATGGTTCAGCCAGATCTGGGTGGCTGAAATAGGTACAAATACGGCAACCGGATGGAAATATGATTGGGACCCAGAGTGCCGATGCTGTATTTATCTACAGGGCGAGTTAACTCAGCAACTGGATGGAAATCAGACACGGGCCCGGGGTGCGATGATAGTACATTTCAATTATTTAGAGTAGTGATTCAGATGTCTGTTTTTCTTCACCTCAGACACGGGCCCGGGGCGCCGATGCTGTATTTAGGTGCAGGGCTGGCTGGCTCTCGGTGCCATTCAATGCAGATTATAGGCAGCTCATTTATTCGAAAATGTATTTACAATGTATTATGAGCTTCAACCAGATTAGAAAACCACTATCTGTCCTGCAAAATCAAACATAGGGGCATAGAAGGGCCTCCAGCATGTCAAGGTCTCCATGAACATCAGAAAGTACCTTGATGTTATGTAATTCCAGGTGCAGTTGATTTTGGCAAGCACTGGATAGGACATGCAATTTGTTTTCATAGGTGGGGTTATCCAAATCAGAGTCCAAAACCCTGAGGTGCACATTATGCAATTGCTGCTCTGTGTAGGCCTATCAAATACCTTTAAGATGGTGATAGACATCTCAGAGAAAAATACTCACAAATGTAAAGGGAGGATCAAAGTTTGACATGCAATTAGTGGAGTCTAATTCAATGTTGCTGGCTTGACAGGCCACTTTGTGAGGTGCTTCAGGCTTTAGCAGCAATGGGAGAGAGGAATAGTTGTGATTAGAAGTAAACCTTGCTTTGGGAGGAGGCATGCAGTGGTTTGAGTTGGAGATTGGTGGACTGTGGTCCTCCAGCATATATTCGACAAGACCAGGCAAATTGGGAAGGTGCTTAGGGAGGCCGTGATTTATCGAGATTGGCTCAGATCGAAATTCGCAGAGGCCATGATTTACTGTCTCAGAGCGAGAATTGCAGAGGCCAACATCAAAGTTCGATTTGGAGAGGCTCTTATTTGCACTACTGTCAGCCTCCATCTCTGGCTCTGGTAAGCGCAAGTCAGTTCAGCCCTGTCAACCAACTATTCACCCACCCATTGCTAACTTATGGTCTTCGGTCAAATGATCCTCCTCTGAAATAGGATCTTCCCATAATTCCAGAATGTCCTCCTTGGTTAAACGTTTTTGACATTGTGGAGGTGGTGTGGGATCCTCCAACAATGATTTAACATCATCCTTCGTCAATCGTTGGCAGCACATTCTGAAGCAGGCTCTTTCTGAATATTGTGGAGGCTGCGACTGAAAATTTATCGGGGTTAGAGACCAGGACAGGTTGTGGATCTTCATCTAATTGTAATGGCATGAATGTAGTTGGAATAGCTTTCTGTCATTCTATTTACCTAGTTTGAGGTGGCAATTGGTACACCTCGCTTACTGGTAAGCTTAAAAGGATGATCTTGTAGGTAAACAATTGCATGTTAAGTCCCGCAATGGGCATCACTATATGAGCAGCTGATGCAAGAAGTATTTTGAAGGCATCATTAGCTCTGCTTAAATGAATTTATATACAGTATACGTACCTCACCATGTACTGCATTCTCGAGATCATCACTCATCTTGGAATTTGAACGCTCTCCAAAATTGAGTGGTGACTGAAGCGTAATGAAAGGAAACAGGGATCGTTATCTAGTCGATGATCAAAATACTTTGAAGTTCAGACTTCGGCATCACATGACCGATTGTTCCTGTTTGGCACATGGTTGAACCAGTACGACGCACTCTTTCTTCTTGTCTTCCATCTCTCATACTGTCTTCACATTCACTTATACCGACCATGGCCACAGACACGAAGAATGCCATGGAACAGGAGATGGCCGCTCTCTGAATGAAGGCCAACCAGATGATGGATGCCTGGGAGGCGAAGCTGCACCAATTTGGTGCACTCTGAGGAGGAGTTCAACAAAACAAGAAGGCATTGTACTGGGACATGGTAAATTTCTTTTCTAAACATCGTTTTTTATTACTTATTTTATTATTCACTTTACAATTGTACAGGAAAAAATGTCGAAGGTGGCTGAGCAAATCCCGGCAGATGACCACTTCCGTCTCTTCAACTACCTGATCCAAGCTTTCGAGGATGGCCAGATGACGAACGCCGACGGGACCACCACCCTCAAACCCGACTTCTCCTCCATTCAGAAGACAGTGTACTCTTATGATAAGAAACATAGCACTGGGTCGGAAGTTGAAGGGATGAAGAAAGCGGACATGAATGTTGGAAAAGAATCAGCAGGTGGGGAGACCAGGAAGCAAGTGGAGCCGAAGGAGGAAGTAGGGAAGGCAAGAGGAGATCGAAGTTGCAGTCGAAAGAATCAGAGACAGGTGGAGAGCCTAGGAAGCGAGCAGAGGCCGAAGGCAGAAGTGGGGAAGGCGAGAGGAGATCGAAGTCAAAGTCAAAGGAATCGGAGACAGGCCAAGGGAAGAAATTGGAGGCCACGATAGCAGAAAGAAATCGGAGGCCAATGCAGGGAAGGGCAAAGATGCTGGGCAGGGCAAGACAAAGGGGACAATGGAGGCAAGGGCTCAAAGGGCAAGGGAGAGCAGTCACCAGTTCCGGAGGCTGGTCCAACTAAGGCGACGAAGGCCCCAGCAAAACCATGAGTCAGCTGCACAGCTCGGATGCAGCCAGGCATCCACAGTAAGCCGCCTCCCAAGTCGAAACCAATCATCAGTGATGACGATGATGTTAGTGAAGGGGTGGGCGATGATGATGGTGAAGGGGAGGGCTTGGATGGAGAAGACGATGCCAAGCCCTTGGAAGTTGGTCGAGCATGAGTGAAAGGAAAAAAGCGGATGGGCCGAAGCCGAAGACCAAGCCATTGGAGCCGCCCGACCTCAATGAATATGCGGATGCAGAGGAGAAGGAAAAGGATTAGGAATTATTCCTCAACCCTTTTCTGGAGACCGTTCTAAAGTCAAGATGTTCACCCAAGACCTGGGTGATTACCTTGAACTCAACAGTGACATTTATAACACAGACATCAAGAAGATCGTGTTCATGCTAGGACTTCTCAAAGGAGGCAAAGCTGAAGCCTGGAAGAAGGCATGGAGAGAAGATCACATCAAGGATGATGTGAATGCTGCGGGAGTACCCACCAGAACAAAAACCAAGAACTACGGCTCCACTGTAGACTTCAAAAAAGAGTTTGAAGCCACCTTCAAGCCAACCAAAATGAAAGATCAAGCATTTTTTGATCTACGAAACCTGAAGCAGGGAAAAGCTTCAGCTGCTGAACTAAACACCAAGTTCAATGAACTAGTCAAGACCACCAAGATTCCCACTACTGGGAATGAGAGCATCTTAGTTGACTATTACATGAACACCCTGAACACTTGGCTTCAGGAAAAGATAATGGGACTCAACATACTCCCACCACACTCACCACCTGGCAACAGAAAGCAGTCGAGTACAACACCCATCAAACAAACCTAGCGCACCTCCTAGGCAAGACTACTAGCCAGGCGCCTACCGAATGAAGGACTTGGTGGGCTAACATCACCAAAGGAACCCCCCCCACATTACCATGCCCTGGCACCCCAAATGACCCACAGAGACCTGAACACCATGGACATTGACAAGATTGATGTCAATGCCATGACCCAGGAAGAACAAGCGAGCTCATGAGGAAAGGGCTCTGCTTCCAATGCAAGAAGCCCGGACATGTCTCAGAGACTGTCCCAAGAAGGGCAAGTACAGGAGAAACCCTCCGCTGAAGAAGAACCCCCTCAAAGGGAAAGTGCTCCACATGCACATTAGGTCCCTCATGCAGGACCTTACTGAAGAAGAATGAGAAGAAGTATACAAAATGGGAGACCAAGAGGGTTTTCAATAAGGAGATGCATGAGACCAACGTATGCAACTCCTTCATTAGAAATTTATTCTGTAGTCTCAGCTCGAATTGAAAATAAATCACTTCAATTGCCCTTTTCATTCAAGACCAAGAATGGAATGAAAATCATTGGATCTGCTCTAGGAGACACTGGAGCAAAAGGGAAGTTCATCAACCAGAACTTCACGAAGAAACACAACCTGGAAACAAAACCACTGGAAAAGGAAATCTGAGTCTTCAACGTAGATGGAACCCCAAACAAAAAGGGAACTATCAAGCACTACATTGATCTAAAGCTTGACATCAATGGACAACACTGAATGGAATGCCTACTGGTCACCGGCCTAGGAAAACAGAAGATCATTCTTGGTTTTCCCTGGTTCAAAGAAAACAACCCAGACATCAACTGGAAAAATGGACACATCAAACTCAACAGGGAGATTACTACTACTTCCCAAGTAGAAGAAGTACCTGATGAAGAAATCCAACAGGTCAATCAACTGGACAACTCTTTGGACTTAATCATTTCCTTTTTAGGTAATGAACCCCTTCCGGAAACAAAGGAGATTTGGAACATCCCTGAGGATGACAATGAAATTTGGATCAACGCGAAACTGACTTCCTCGCAAATCTTCGCTCAGAAACATGATGCAAAGAAGAAAGAAAAGCCACTCAAGGAAATGATCCCACTGGAATACCATGAATACTTGGACATCTTTGACAAAGACACTGCTAATCGATTCCCTGAATCTCAATCTTGGGACCATAAGATCGAGCTCAAGGAAGGTTTTCAAGACATATCCCCTGATGCCTTCAGAGGATACTGAACTGGACAAGTTTTTGGAAGAAAACCTGAAGAAAGGATACATCTGACCATCTAAATCGCCTATGGCTTCCCCCTTCTTTTTCATATCCAAGAAGGATGGAAAGCTTCGGCCCTGCCAAGACTACCGGTACCTGAATGAATGGACTGTCAAGAATGCCTATCCCCTCCCTCTGATCCCTGAACTTATGGACAAACTCAAAGGAGCCAAGTATTTCACTAAACTTGATGTCCGATGGGGTTATAACAATATACAGATCAAGGACAGTGATCAATGGAAAGCAGCCTTCAAGACAAACAAAGGACTATTCGAACTGACGGTCATGTTCTTTGGCATGTGCAACTCTCCAGTGACCTTCCAGTTGATGATGGACTCAATGTTTAAGGACATCGTCCATCAAGGTTTCATCATCATCTATATGGATGATATTCTTATCTTTCACAAAGATAAGAAGAAACTGGAACAGATAATGAAGGAAGTCCTTCAAATACTTCAAGACAATGACTTGTATTTGAAATCGGAAAAATGTGCATTCGCCCAGATGAAAATCAATTATCTTGGAATGATTATCCAAGAAGGAACAATCTCGATGGACCCCTCGAAACTCAGCAGTATAGCTGACTGGCCAGAACTGAAGAATGTAAAACAAGTCTGATCCTTTTTAGGATTCGGAAATAGCTTGCATGCTTAACGAGCTATTAAAGAAAGACTGAAACTTTGAATGGAATGATGATGCCAAGAAATCATTCAAAACACTTAAACAGAAATTTACAGAGGAACCCATCCTAACAATGCCTGACACTGCTAAACAATTCCAGATCGAATGCGACACATCCAAATATGCATCTGGAGCAGTTTTAATGCAATTAGACAGCAATGGAGACTGACACCCAGTAGCATTTATCTTGAAGACATTCTCCTGACCGAGAGAAACTATGAGATTTATGACAGAGAACTGTTGGCTATGATCCAATCCCTCAAAGAATGGTGACACTACATTCAAGGATCAACTTTCACAATGATCATCTATTCTGATCACAAGAATTTGACATACTTCAGAAGTACTCAAAAATTGAATAGACACCAAGCAAGATGGTCTCTATTCCTTTCAGAATACAACATCAAACTGGTTCACCTCCCTGGAAGCAAAATGGTACAATCGGATGCCCTCTCACGAAGACCAGACATGATCCCTGATGAGGATCATGACAATGAAGATAAGATTCTCCTACCAGAGAATCTATTTATAAATCTGATTGATGCCGATCTCCAAATGGAAATCACGCAATCTAGAAAACTGGATAAAGACATAGTGGATGCCTTGAAGCTCCTAACACAAGAAGGACCTCAAAGTCTTGCAAAAGACTTAGATGACTGGGAGACA
The DNA here is from genome assembly GCA_015501075.1 of Gymnopilus junonius. Classification (NCBI taxonomy): domain Eukaryota; kingdom Fungi; phylum Basidiomycota; class Agaricomycetes; order Agaricales; family Galerinaceae; genus Gymnopilus; species Gymnopilus junonius. The sequence continues at coordinate 31,954 of JADNYJ010000232.1, forward strand.
ATGCAAATGGAAGGTGTCGGTGAATTGATCTTTTACAAGAAAAAGAACTATATTCCCATGATCAAGAACTACGTAGGAAAATCATTGCGATGTACCACAACTCGGTCACCACAGGACACCCTGGAGAACTCAAAATGTACAATGTGGTATGACAAGTATACTGGTGGCCAGGAATGTGAATGTTCATCAAGAATTACATCAAAGGTTGTGGACAATGCCAACAGTTCAAGATCAACTGAAACCCGGTGAATCCCTCCTTGCACCCGATTGAAGGAGCCAAATCCATGAGACCATTCATGCAATGCTCCATGGATATGATCACTGACCTTCCAAACATCGATGGATATGATTCCTTATTGGTCGTGGTTGACCACGGAGTTACAAAGGGGGTAATTATCATGCCTTGCTCAAAAACTCTTTCACAAGAAGGAGCAGCATTACTCCTCCAGGACAACCTCTTCAAATGATTTGGCCTACCGGACAGCATCATTTCTGATAGAGGACCCCAATTTGCTGCAAGAACATTCCAGGAACTGCTCAAACTCCTCAGAATTAAGTCAAAATTGTCGACAGCATATCATCCCCAGTCAGATGGTACCACTGAACAGTTTAATCAGAAAATAGAAGCATATCTCACTATCTATTGCTCCTCTAACCTGACCACTTGGAAACAACATGTTGGCACCCTGGAATTCATCCACAATGATCGAAGACATGCGGACAGACAAAGGACCCCATTCGAACTCATGTTTGGAACTAATCCTGTTGTGATTCCCACCACATTCGAAAATACAAAATTTCCCTCAGTAGAGGAAAAACTGAAGAACCTTATCTTGGACAGAAAAGAAGCCCTTGCTGCACACAAACTGGCCAGAGCAAGGATGGCCATTGGCAAAAATCCAACTTTGTACCGTTCAAAGAAGGACAGAAGGTATGGCTCAACTCAAGGAACCTCAAGACATGATACAACAAAAAACTGGCACCGAGAAGAGAAGGACCGTTCAAGATCAAACATGTTCTAGGACCACTCACATATCAGTTACAATTGCCAAAGACATGGAGGATTCACGACATCTTCCATGCAACATTGTTGATGCCATACACAGAAACACAGGTTCATGGCCAGAACTTCACACAACCACTCCCTGAAATGATTGATGGAGAACCAGAATACAAGGTCAAAACTATTCTGAACCATTGAAAGTACAGAAATGGACACTATCAATACCATGTGAAATGGCTCGGCTATCCAATAACTGAAGCATTGTGGGAACCCAGATCAAACCTGGCCAACGCATCGGAAAAACTTGAAGTTTATAAACAACTTCATCACCTCCCACCACACAACTAAACCAAAACCAAGGGGTATGTCGGCATTTGCCAAGCAACATGACCTTGGGAGGGAGGGTGTGGGTCAGGTGACCTTAAACGCAAAACTTACATGACTTATAGATGAGTGTATTTATGTGATTTTGGCAGCTGTAAGTGCTGAGAACAGTCTTAATATGCAACAAAGTGGTCTATTGACCACATTTGATCTGAAAAAAGGGCATGAGATAGCCAAGGGACAGCTCTGCTGTGCAAATGACATCATTTACATAGCCACATCATCGCTTTCCACCAAAAAAATTCCATACGCAACACTTTTATGGATCACAGCTTCACTTCTTCCCTGACTGAGCTCACTGGCCTACAACAAACTTTGAAAAAGATATGTTTTGGTCCAAGTTCCAACTTGGGTGGCATTTATAATAGCTCTGTGATGTGTAATGACTCTGAGTGTGAGAAGCTCATTGAGGATGTTGATCTTGTGTGGTGCACTGGCAGTGGTCCTGCCAATGCAACTTGATTTGTGCCAAGTTTTACTGTTCTTAACAGTAAATGATAACCAAAAAAATTGACTTTATCCTTACTATTATTTTATGTGTCAAGGTTTGGTCAAGGTCTTTTTGAGAAACCTAAAACAGCTTGGTTCTGTGACAACAATTACAAGATGGATACAGGATTCAGAGAGTATCAGCAAAGTGAAGAAACGGCGGAAGTGGTGGAAGGTCTAACCATGTAATGATTCAGGCTGGCCAAATGCATGGGAATATACTTCTAAATTTAGCAGGTACAAGAGGGAGGGTGGCCATGGAGGAGCCTTAAATGTGAAAACCAAGGTTGTGTAGCAGAAATTTTTTTTACATACCCCTTGACCAAAACGCCATGCCTTCCCTATTGAAATGAGTCAAGTCTGCACTATTCCCACCTCCTTCTGCACTGAAACAACCAACTGAGATCTCCACCATGCTACACCCTGATCGAGATCCTAAGAAGAAGATCTCTTTCCCAGTCTTCCATGAAGACCTGAACTTGAACAGGCTGTGGATGGACTGATATAGATACATTGAAGCCCAGAACGCCATCAAATCCTCTACACCAATTGCTCAAAAACTGGTGAAACAGGAGTTGAAGAAGACTGAAAAGGAACTTCAGAAAATGCTTAAGAAGGCGAAATCGACCATGTTCTGAGTCCCAACTTGAACTTCAAACTTGAACCCCAACCTGCTCCTATTGAAATGCCTTCCCTCTACTCTCATACTTGTGCTGCCACTTCCACTCCTTCCTCTTCTCGCTCTGAAATCTGCATCTATCTCTCCCAGATGGACTCTTCCTCTGATTCACCTGACCTGAATGATGCTCCCTCCACTCGATACCCCCTCCCATCCTGATGGTACATGCTCCCATCCACTCCGTCAAGGACTTTTTGAATTTATTAGATTTCATCGACTTCCAACAGTTGACTCACAAAGAACTCACCCAGTTCCTGAAACACCCCCACCACTATTCTACCACCCTTGAGGTCCTCCAGAATGATCCCTTCCTTAGGGATACCCTCTGACAATTCAAGAATGAGGTTGATCATGCTGATCAACACTGCGAAATCATCAAGACTTCCTAGGCAACAGCACGGGTTGGGGTATCCCGTAGGGGTCACGGGTACGGGTACCCTAGGGTACGGGTACGGGTAGGGATTTACCAGCCCCGTGACCCACAGACCCGCACTGCCATATTTGGTATAAACGAGACTGGGAATGGCTGGCGGAGTTCTCAAAACTATATAGTTATTACCTTAAGGTTCTAAAATCAAGATAAATGAATACCACAAAAAAATAGACCGCGTCTCAACATGGCTCCGTCGAAGCTGAAGGACGATAATAAATCTACAAAGTCGAGCACCAAATCAACTGCTTCATCCCTCACTAAGAAGGCCTCGAACAGCTTCAACAAACTTAAACAGAAAGCCACAGAGCTTCTCAGTCCGAAGAAAAAGAAGAAAGCAACGCCGCAGTTGACAGCCCCATCAGGGACCCAGGGTATGTCACTCACAATAGACCTAATAAAGGATGCCATCTCTCACCCTTTCGACCCTTGACAGCTGAACCATCAAAGCCAAAGCAACGATCTCAGAGGGCTACTGTCATTGATGTCACAGACGATGAGGATAGCAATAGCAATGGTGCCGAAGAAGCCCCCGAGGAGGCAGCTGAAGATTCTGATGCAGAGTTAGGTCAGTAATCTGTACATACCATAATGTCAAGTGACTTACATAACATTAGAACGCATGAGTAAAGACTGGAAGTCGCCCGTCTATGCCTTTTATGAGCCTGTCCCAGAAATCGAATATGTTGATGGCCGCCGAACACATGTCTTCAAATGTATGGCGGTGAGCTGCAAGTATAAGCCTCGACGGTATTTAGATACAAAGGATAAGTCATCGACCGGAAATCTCATCAAGCATGTCAAGCAATGCTGGGGTGACGAGGTATGGAAAGCTGCGTCGGAATGCAAGGATGCAGGTGAGGCGCGTGCGGCTGTTGTGAAGCCATTCGCGAAGAGTGGCAACATTACTGCGAGCTTTGAAAGAACTGGAAAGGGAACTGTAACATATATGCATCGTCAGCATACAAAAATGGAGACCAAGTATGTCATGTGTCAGCTCACCTTTGAAGATCACCTAATTAATAAAATTAGAGCCGAAATTGTACGATGGATTGCGGAAAGCGGGCGTCCATTCAAGATTGTTGAGGACCGCGGATTTCTCAGTTTGATGAAAACGGGGCGGCCTGGGTACTATATCCCATCCGCAACAACAGTCTCGCATGATGTAAAACTGGTTTTCGCTCGGACACGGGACAGGCTCGCTAAACTGCTTAAGGTTAGCTCATTTGGTCATAGAGAAGAAAGCTAACCTGACGACGTACCTAGGAGCACGACAGCTGTCTCAACCTTATCACAGACTGCTGGACCTCGCCCAATCATATTGCGTACACGGCCCTCCTCGCCCAGCTGGAGGTGAAAGGCGTGCCAATATGTCTTGTCCTCGATGTTGTTGAGCTACCAAAGTCACACACCGGCTTGAACATGGCTATTGCATTCAAAGAAATCTTGGAAGAATTCGGTATTGAACACAAGGTAATACCGTAACGTCGAGCTGAATATCACTTACTTAAAAGATTAACGAAATTCCAGGTCCTCAGCATGACTGCAGACAATGCGACGAACATGGATACACTCAGCGAGCATCTCGCGCAGCAGGTCCCTGCATACTCGGCTGTGAATCGTACAAGGTGCTTCCTACACATTCTCAACCTCGTCGCCAAGTCCCTCCTTCGACAATTCGATGTTGCACCTCGAAAGGATACTGGGAATAACGATGACCTATCAGCCGAGGAGGAAGAATTGTTAGACCTGGCTGTAGGAATAGACGAAGAGGAACTCACCATGGCACTACAGGACGATGCGAACGATGAAGAGGATGGTCCGGATGATGATGACGACGATGCGAAACCCTTGTGCGCGACAAGTTCAATGAATCATATAAGAACCGAACACCTGGTGGCGAGGGCGAGGACGATAGGGAGTCGTCAAGTTCAGATGAGTCGGTCTCGGAGCATCGCACTAAGGTACGTCACATAAACAAATGAGCCAGTAGATCCTGACTAACCCCATCATTAGGAATCCAAGAACATATTCGACAACCTCCCGGCATACAAACATACATCCAAAACGAAATCTGTGGCCGACGAACTACAACTTTACCTCAACACGCCAACTGAGAACGCTGCACAACCGCTCCTCTGGTGGTACGAAAAGCGACACGTATACCCACAACTCCATCGTATGGCCCTGGACTATCTTTCAATCCCCGGTATGTTTCCAAAGTGCAATCTGATTATCTCGATTGACTATCTCGATTGACTTACATTGTTGTAGCGACTTCTGTTGATGTGGAACGCCTCTTTAGCTGTGGCCGTCTTTTGTTATCCCATACCCGTAGCCATCTTTCTGCTCAAACTACGCGTGCTCTCCTTTGTCTGGGTTCTTGGAGTCTTGCAGGGCTAGTGAGGGATGACGATGTCAAGGCTGTCGCAGTGCTTGATGACGTGGAAGTCAAGATCGAGTTAGACAAACTGGCTACGGTCCTTGGTAAGACATATCGTGGCTTGTGGTAGTTTAGAATACATTATTTTCGACATTTCTATCTACATTTCATATAGTATATGTCGAAAAGCTGGACATTTGGGCAGTCCCATACAGGATACCCGTACCCGCGCTGACCCGTGCTGACCCGCCATAGTGTACCCGTGGCTTTGAGGGTATGTACCCTTGCGGGTGCGGGTACGGGTTGGCTTGACTGTACCCACGGGAGTACCCGTGCTGTTGCCTAAGACTTCCCACACAAGGTCCCTTCAGACCTTTGAAACCCTCATGCACCATCGCCTTGAGCGATCCATCAACCCTCTCCTCATCAGTAGCAGATGACAAGGAGAATGTCCCCCTACATCCACCTCTGCTATTAGGTCTGGAGAGGAACCCTTTTCCTCTCCCTCCGCTTACAATGTCCCCCTTCAGACCTACCCACCTATTCCTCCTCGCGATGAACAATTCATCAACACTGTCTCCATTGATGACCATGCCCCAAGACCCATTCCAACATTCCCTGCTTCACCACCCCCGACCACTCTGCCCACCACCACCACCCACAGGTGAACCCTTGCCACCATGCAGACAACCTCTGCCCAGAACGCTGCCTGAGATGAACCTCCTGCCTACCCCATACCTCCTTTGTTACCAACCTGACCCCAGACTCCTTTCCGCCCAACTTGACCAAGCCCACAGGCTTGACCCAGCCTGTGATGACACTGCTTCATTTGCAGCAGCGTGAATCACTGGCAGGTGGACTGCCACAGCTACCATTGTTGCCACTGCTGACAATACTGCCCAGGCCACAACATGATCGATTGTAGTCAATGACCGATCCGATGCAGTGACAGGGAGTTCATAGGATATGCCTATGAATTCACGGAAGAACAATTGGCAAATGTTGATGACATCAACAACTCACCAAATGACTGGTATGATGCAGCACATGATAGTTGGCAGGGACCCGAGGCAGAGAACAACATGTCGGGTGAACCGCATTATTGAAGCCAGGGGCTTCAATTCTTAGTAGGGGGTAATGTTATGATCCCCATTTCTTATCTTATCACATGCATCTCTTCTTCTTTCTTGTTATCATTTATCATTTGATTTTACTATTTATAGTTTCTCATGATCATCTTTGCTCGCAAGATGATCATTCTCTCTTACATGTATGTGGACAATCTCTCTTTTCTGATCATCACCCCTTCTGCAGTATCTCTGTGATGATCATCCCCTTCCGATTCCCCCCATTTTGTTATTGTTTCATTTATATTATTATCAACAGCAAATAGTATATAAACTGTAGCTAGTCTACTGTATTCATTAGCTTGTTCTTGAGAGTCTACTCTCTTGTATCAGCCAGAGCAAACTTGAACTTCTAAGGCAATCTTCTGTCAAAGACAATACCTTAGTTGACTTCATCAAATGACCTCTATGACTACTATGCCAGACCTTATCTTATCAGATTAGGTTCTGTCATTAATGTCGTAACAGAGAATATACTCTCTTGTAACAACCAGAGTGAACTTGAACCACAAAGGCATTCTTCTGTTGAAGACAATACCTTAGCAGACTTCATTAAACTGACCTCTATGACCACTACACTAGACCTTATCTTATCAAGATTAGGTTCTATCATTAAAGTCATAACACTAGAGCTTCTAGTTCCTGCTGCCTTCTATTCTCAATGATGGTGGACTTTGCCCACATACTTGTGTTTATTCCAAGACTTTGGCATATGGCATCATAAACAAGGACCTCTGGGTGAATTCAGATACCAGGGCAGTGTGCGCTGAGGCTGACCAACATTGCAGCATAGTGCCCCTTGTAAAGAAGCTCAAGTTCATGAACCTGCATGCCCAGATTGTAGGCCATGTTATTAAGTTCCAAATCTTGATGCTCGAGGCAGGCATCTAACCAGTCTTCAGTAACATCCATCAGGGCATCAGTGAGTAGGAGAGTGAGTTCAGTTGCAACTGTGATGAAGATATTGCTGAGGTCTGAATAGTAGTGTTTATATTCTCTTTGAAAGATGCTGCAGAGTGTTTTAGAAGGACGTGGCCAAAATGTGCTTTGCTGCTTGAAAATACTGACCATCCCCTTGCTGCAGAGATTGCAAATGAAGGAAGTCAGATTCAAGCCTTTGTTTTGAGCAAGAATACCACTGGCAAGGCAGAGCCCATGTGTGTCAACTCCATCTGCAAGCTTAGGCCACATTGATAGGAAATATTTTGGAACAGCAATTATTCCATGACTACATCACCTTTGAAAACTGATGTGTTTGCTCTATAGCAATGATGCCAATCTGCCAACAAGGATAGGCTGATATACACCTTGCCTAACTTTGCTGTGTGGAACCCATCATGCCTGATTCTTTTGGTCCAATGCCTCTTGGGCAAGAAGAATATTGGTGGGGTCTGGAACAATGAATCACTTTGAAAGGAAGGAGATGGAACTGTATCATTCAACAGGATGCAGTGAAACTACACCATGGGTAATGGCCTCAAGCTCAAGCATCTCCCAATCCTGCCTATCACTGATGTATGGAACTAACTCTGCCCTTATGCCAGTTCTAGATGGTCCTGCCCAAGCCTTCCACCTCAGTTGAAAATATCTTTGATTGTGCCAAGCTGGCAACACATATCCAAGCATGCCAATCAACATTCCCACTATACAGAAGAGGCTGATGGAAAATTTGAACTGGTATAAGGCCTGCGAGGCTTCAAATATGAGGCTGTACCTAATCAGCATCTATATCATGATCATAGATAGGATGATTAAGTGGTGTTTGAAGGTTGAAATTTGGAGACAGAGAGTCCAAAATTGTCGCATTTCCAAATACTCTGCAATAGTCCAAAGCGACCATATAACAAGCCCCAATGCAAGGGCTGCATCAATTGAGTACATTGTATATGATGTAGTGGATGCCTAACCAGCTGCACCTGGGAGGGTGGTGTATGGAGGTGTGAATGAGCTTAGTCAATTACACTGCCTTGTTTCAGTCCCTAGAATAGAACATTTACAGTAGGAAAATGTCAGGAGTTGAAAATTAGCCTTCCATTTGACAGATCTGACCTATGCTGCAAATAGAACATGGTGTGGTAGAATAATTGCCACCAAGGGGGATTGAACAATCCAGCATGGTAGACCACTTGACACTGCATAGTTCTCAATTCATATTACAAATGGCTGAAATGGCCTCTCCTAGCACTTCTGCTGTGACCAGGTAGGCTGCCTTTTGAAATAGGTTTTTCCACCAACAGAAGCATAGCCAACATTTGCTTTGACCATTGCTCAAGAGAGGAGGTGTAGTGGTGTTGCATACAGGGCCATGTGGGGTGATGACATTGACCTGAGCAACCAACTTTCAATGAAATGTTGGAATACATCAAGAGAAAGAGGACAGATACCTACATTTTCCAACTCAGCATACAGAAAAGAGACTCTGATTCTGCTGCTGAAATCCACAGGTGGCATGCCCCAGATTGGCTATTGAGAGAAGTCAGTGGGCCTCACCACAATGGTGCAGGGCAACCTATCTTTGACTATGCATACTGCTCATCATGGAAGATGTCAGGGTACACATGGAGAGAAAGGCATCCATCTTCAGGCAAGGTTGGTCTTTTGGCACAAGTAAGTATATAGTGAGAAGAGTGTGATGGGACAATATGACTCACCAGGTTTCTATGATTTGAAGTATTCATCAGTGGTCCCCCACCACCCATATTGCCCTCTTCTCAAGATTCTTTCACCTGTGGCATGGATGATACTCTACAGGTCTTGATTGTTGAACTACCATCATTTCTCTGCTGGAAATTGAAACCAAGTTTGAGGGGAATCAAATCGTTGTACAGCCTTGTTCGAATTTGTATTGGAAAGAATAACTAAAATGAGGGTCAATATTGAAATGCTCATCAGGTGACATAGTGACATGGTCAGCATTGCAGAAACAAAGAGCTTGACACCAATGGCTGAAAAAAAGGCCTCTGCATAGTGCTTCTGTCTCTGCTGCCTGATGTGTGAAATTGGACCTTTGAGCTGTACAATATGAAATGCAGCCACAGAACACTGACCTGTAGAGTCTAACAACTGCAGGAAAACATAACTGGCAAATCATCTGATCACACATTCCTTCTTGTTGGTACTGTCCCCCTGTATGGTGAAAATAATGAAGATGCAGCAAGAAATGTTGCTCCCAGAGAAAAGTGAACTAGACTGATCAACTGCAAGAACAGCCAAAATCATAGTATCAGGATATAGCTTACCTTGGAGTGCATGAAGATGCCATATCCAAAAACCTGGCCACATTCGCTCACCAAAGAAGGGGGTAAGAGGATCTGAGGAAGTGTTGGTTGTGAGTATTAGAGTAATACATATTCACTTTTGCCAGGTTTTTGCTCAGAACCTCGGTACAGTTCTATTTTTAGCTCAACCTCAGTTTCGCATGATTTTACCAGAAATTAAAAGAATATGACACTCTTTGCCTCATCATCATCTGACTATCATAAATATTATCTCCATAATCGTGAAATTTAATATGCATACTACTTCAGAATTTCTGCAACACATTTGATCTCTATAGCGGTGCTGAATGGAAGATATTTGACCCCAACACACATCCTGCAGGCATCTTATCCACATCAAGAACTAGATTTATATTTCAATGCAAATCCCCATAAATTGTATAATCTTACATGCCTGCATGTAGACCTCATTCATAAGCCCAAACTCCTTCTCCATATCCATCATGTAAATATTTGCCTTGATGATATGCTTGAGGTCTGACCCAGCTGCTTTCAGTATGGTCCTTATGTTCTCTAATGCTGCATGCTGAAAAAGGAATCTAAGCTCATAGAAGCAATAAGATTTGACATTGAAATATCTACAGTTTGTGCTTGAACTACTCCAGGAACAAGCTTAAACTCCTTGGTGCATCCTATGTTGCCGGACATGTAAACAAAGTCACTAGATATTGCAGCTTGGCTGAAAACTGGAAGAACGGGAAGGGCATCAGGTGTATAGATGGTTTTCATGGTTTTAGTCTTGTGGAATGAAGTTAGATCTCCAGGTAGGTGAGTTCAAATACCACTCTCCCACTGAAATGGCCTTGAACAAAAATACTCACTGTGAGATGTCTGCATCCAGGACCCATCTGGAATGCAGAGCTTCAGAAATCAGTCATGTGGATACTCTGAAGATTGCTAGTGACTCTGGAATGCCATCTATTCTTGACAAATGATTCTGGTGCCCACCTACATCAATAAAGAAGACAAATTGTGAATGCCCATTGTGGTTTGGTATTTGGGTTCACACAGTCCTCCAATGACAATGACATAACAGCAATCCATCAGATTGAGCACTGCTGACTTCATGTGCATGATGCTTGGGCAGGCTCTTGGTGATGAAAGCTTGATAAGCTTTGGATAGTTGGTGATAACTAATTATGATCAATCACCCTGAGGAATGCCAATGCTTCAGGGGTGAGTGGATTATAAAGGGGAAGGCCTTTTCTGTGTCCAAATATCCATCTTTCCATTCAAGAAAGTGACAATGAGGTCCATTACTTCCATCAAAAATGGCACAAGACAGAGGCTCCATCAGCATTGACACAGTCACCCTTGTGTCCATTTTCATTGAATCTGTCCTTTATGGTATGAAATTTACATATCCCACACTTCGATGAACTAATTCCAATGCTTGGTTATTGATAGGTCTTTTTATTATGCTATTCATCACATCGAGCTTTATTTTGCTCCACAAATTCAGGAAGACAAAGGCATCTATCAATAAACCCATGTTGATTGCTTCTATTATCATGTTCTTTCTTGCAACTGTCATGAGTCTACTCATAGCTCCAAAAATCAATATAGTCCATCTAAGATTCAACAGCACATTGGTACTGATCTCAGGAGAATGTTAGACACATTCCTTTGCTCTGTGAGTCAAGGTGGTCTGGTAGCTTACCTTAGCAAAGTTAATGAGCCAATCTATATCCTGAAGAGCATAGCCTATGCAATGCAGACTCTGGTTGGTGATGCATTCATTGTAAGTTGCTGGTATTGAGCAGCAAGTGGTACATACACATCAGAAAAAGTGACCATCCGGTGTATAGCAATGTATAAATCTGCACGAAGTGCAGGTTTCATATAGCTATGTAGCAATAAATGTCAGCCTTTTAACCTGTATTGCATTGGAATATACTGGGGTACAGATTTTGTATGTCATTGCAAGACCTGTATTGAGAATGTAATGAGAGTACAGACTTCGCAGTTTGCAATGTATTTGAATATCAAAATTTTCAGTCTTCTACATTGTGATACAAAGTCATCTGGTTGTATTACAGAGCCATACCTGGACTGTAGCTCTCAACGCAGAGACTCACTCTCAATGCAATGCATGTACATAAAATTTGGCATGAACTACATAGTAAAGTATTTCTCATGTCTCATCGCATTAGAATATACTCGAAAGTAGAATTGATGTAATCTATGTAGGTAATTTGACATTGGTATGTGAGGCTGGTCAGCCAGGGATCCAAGCCCTCACAGGTTGTCATACCCTAAGTCTTCGATATCCGGGTCCTGGCACATTCCATCGCCTTCTGGCCCAAATTCTTCCTCAGCAGGATCGTCTGCTTGCTCGTCAGCCTTGGACTCGGAGTCTGTAGCAGCAGTCTGATCTGCTATTATATGAAAGTCATCTTCTTCATTGTCTGCGCCTTCCTTATCATCTTCATTGACTATTTCTTCATCAACCTCCATCTCTTCCTCCTCAGCATCATCCACGTCCATTTCTTCTCCCTCTCTTACATCGCGTCTGTCTCGATCCTGCTTGAAAAAGTCCGTTGCCTGATGCATTGATTTATGGCCTACTCCGCCGCCTCGAAAGCACATCATCATATCTCGATCCACAAAACTGTATCATGAAGGATAAGGGTAGATTTTTTGTCCTTGATAGAACTGACACTCACATATTGACATAGTAAAGCTGCCAGTCCTCATTTGCATTGAGGTATGAGCCTCGTGCAATAGGCGATGGCCCCAGGTACTTCTGCATATGACCCCAGGCAAACGCCGGTATCAGGTGAACTGCTCGAATTACCTGGGCAGGATCGACAAATCCGAAGGCCATCTTGTCATTTCCTGGAACAAATCCCAGGCACAGCATATGCTTTGCTTTCCATCCAGGCTGCAGAGTCATGTCCCTTCCAAACCATCGAATGAAAAGAAACTCCATTCGTTGAGGCTCGCTCGTTTTGGATAGAGGCCCCATGTGTCGAATGTTGGCATGGAAAATTCCTAATATTCTCCCATACCAGTACGGATGAGAATCTTCATTGCTTTCTTCATTTTTGGGGGACAGAACCATAAAGTCGGCGTGACCAGGAACTCGAGGATTGAGGGAGTCTTGGTCTCGCCTCAAGTCGTATGTGGTGTAATTTACTCAGAGTACCTTGTGTCGGTAGATAACATTGTTATCGATAATCACCGACCATCTATCTGCTGAGGTAAAGTCCAGCTCATCGCCATCATATGCATGACCAAGGAGTCGAGAAAGTAGATGATTTTTAAGGCATGTAAGAAAGTCCTGAGGATACATGTCATTAATTTGAGGTAAAGGCAATGCAGTCAAGCCTACGAGTAGTGCTGGATCGGTCTTGTTAACTTCGAGCCAGCATAGAATCTGAATCTTATGTCGCACATTGACTGCAATTTGATGATGCTGCTCCAGTTGCATGGCTGGGAGGAGTTCCTCCTCTTCAAACGGAACAGTTGTAGATGGTTCATCGATTTGCTGTTTGTTCCGCTCGTTGATCAAGTGAATGAGGGCCTGTCCGGACACAGAATGCCGTTTTCTCGGTCGCATTCTCGGCCCATATATGGTAGATCAAATTATGATGGAGATGTATCACATGTTTTATAGAGTCCCGTGAAAGTGTTACGATCTGTGACAGTGCGTGAGCGCGTGACGCGTTTGTTGAGTGCAATTGTTGATCTATTCTTTCATTCCTCCTCTCATCCACTCCTTTTCACCAACATGTCGAGGACCAGTAGTCGCAACCATGACCCAGCCACCTGAAGCAGGCAAATGCCAATGGACCCTGGCAGACGAGAAAGCCTTCATTGACTTTCTCATTCAACATGCCTCTGCTGCCGGTGATGGTGCTAACTTCAAGATGGTCACCTTTACGGCCGCCACTGCCGTGGTTAATGAGAAGCGATCCGCTGGTGCCCCGAAGACAGGGAAGGCCTGTCAGAATAAATGGAGCATTGTACGTATTCCATTGGCTTCGAAAATCTCACAGTTTGACACTGTTTTCTCACAGCTGCGAATGACCTTTCGTGCCATTCAGGCTATCAAGGCCAAGTCTGGCTGGACATGGACCAATGACAAAGGCGCTAACATTACTCCAGATATGGAGCCCGAGTGGCTCAACTTTCTGAAGGCTCATCCACGTGCAAGACCCTTCAAGAGCAAGGGATGGGTTCATCTCGAAAAGATGACACAGGTGATGCCTGCCACTGTCAAAGGGGCCCACATTTTCTGTCCTTCTCAAGGCACCACAGGTCTCCATTCCCCTGAAGACCCATTCAATTCTACACCTATTGACAACTTGCAGGAGGCTGATGCTCCTGTTGAAGATATGGAGGATGAGGACGAGGAGGAAGCTACTCAAGAAGCTGAAGAAGTGTCTCAGCCCTCGGTAAGTCTCTTCTCACATTTCTTACTCAAGGCTGATCTTTTCTGCTGGCAGAATACTCCATCAACGCCTCCTCGTGCTTCGAGTAACTCTCGAAAACGTGAGCGTGCTAGTTCGGAGACACCTGCTCCTTTGTCCAAACGGACAAAGCTTACTGCTGCCACTGCCATCAATGGGCTCACCCACTCCATTAATCGCTTTGGGGAGAACATCTGCATAGCCATAGGTGGTGGTTCTGAGCATTCATCACCGAGTCGATGTAAGGCGGCCATCAGGAAAGTGCAAACTGAGGACTGGCTTTCGTGGGGTGACCAGCTTGTCATGCTTGGGGTTTTCGAGAACAACACTAAGGCTGCTGATGCCTACCTTTCTATTGACCCCAAAAACTCCCCATTCTGTCATATGTGGGTCGAAAACAGATTGGAAGAGGTGAAAGAGGTGAAAGAGGCAAAGAAACTTTTCTAACCACCTTCATTTTAAATTTTACTGATATCCCTTAATAATCATACCTCTCCTTAAAGTTTTCCATCACCATTATAATCAAGACATTCATTTGGTAAATACCTATTGATCCTTTATAATCATTGCTACAATATTGTGATAAATATACCCTACTCTGGATCGGAATCCTCTCCCAGTACCTCTGGATGCTCTTGCAGAAATTCTTGGTAACTATTCCACATCCTCGTTGCAATATCATCACGAAAGGATTTTGCTCGCTCATGCTCTACCCGTGAAATTGCACCCTGCCCACGTTCTCCCATTGAGGATGATGACTCTGGCATGTCATTGTCATCAAGATAATATCCAATATCTGTCTCATCATGGTCCATAATGAAGTTGTGCAATGCAGCAAGGCCTGCTGGTATCTTCGCCTGCACTGACATGTCATATTCTGGAGCAACATTGAGTATCTTCCACCGCCTTTTGAGAACTCCAAAGATTTGCTCAACAACATTACGTGCTTGTGCATGTCGAAGATTGAATAGTTCTTCTTTGTTTGCAGGCCTAACATTAAAAACTTTATCAATAAGTTGTCTTTGAATGAAAGTCATATCTACATACCATACTGCAGCTCTTCCCCACTCCGCCAGGTGGTAGCGAACACTTGGATAAGGTGTCAATGTTGTATCACACAGCGCAAAGCCTGCATCAGCAAGATAATATTTTCCATTGGGAATAAGAAAGTCCTTCAAACGAGCATGCATGTACATAGTAGCATCTGCGATGGATCCTTCGAACCCAGCAAGAAGATACAAAAATCGCAAATCGAAGGAACACACAGCAAGGCAGTTCTGTGTGATTTGACCTTTGCGATCACGAGATGCATGCCGATCTACTGCTGGTGCAAAAGAATTGATATGTGTCCCATCAAAAGCTCCAAAAGCATTTTCAAAAAAAGGAAAGAACTTTGGATTTTTTTGAATGTAATCAGAAATTGGAGTATTCACATTTGGGAGAGAAATGTTCGCGCTATAAAATGCCCCTGATGATATGGCTTCCAGAACTAATTTAAAATACCTGGGAAGAATAATTGTTGAGATAGAAAGATTGATAGGCTATAGCCTTACTTTGTTATAGTGTCTGGTGAATGCTGAAACCGTTCCCCGACATGCCGTGACCCCAGTCCAGTGACACAGGAATACAGGAAGATTGCTACCTGTTCCTCCACAGTAGCACCACCCTTGGAGTCTCGGAAATTGCTGAAAAGTGCAAGAGTAGAGCAGAATGCTGTGAATACATGAAGATGCATTCCAAGCTCACAAAAAATTCTATCAGGGTGTCCATGTATAAGCTCTTCGACCCAGGCTTGGCCAGAAAGAGCAGATGTGTGGTACGGTTGCTTCCAGTAATTGGGATCTTGGTATAGAACGGCAGCAATTCCGACAAGGTGGAGGAAGTATGTGGCAGCAGTAATAGTCTGATGCTGCAAACGACCACGCTCCTCCTCTGAGGGCATTGGAAAAGAACAGAGTATCGCGCACAATCGCACAAAGCAAAGATTATCATTGATTAATTATCGGATGTCACGCACGGCAAGCACGGGACTCCATAAAGCATGTGATACATCTCCATCATAATTTGATCTACCATATATGGGCCGAGAATGCGACCGAGAAAACGGCATTCTGTGTCCGGACAGGCCCTGAAGCGTTCTCGACGCACTTGCAATCCTATACCCAATACATGTTTTCCCTTGTGAACACGTCGATACATGCGCTTCACTCGTCTGTGCTCTAATTCTCCCTTAATCAATATGTTTATCAGGTTAATTGGTATTCACACAGGAAGAAAGTCGCACCGTTTGGGTACTATAATTGTCTGTTGTCCCATAAAGTCGGATTGCCTTGGCATATCCTCCAAGAGAATGGAGCTTGACGGTGTCGAGAAGGAATGAACGTTGTCGACGGTCTGGTTTACTTTTTCCTGATGAAAGTTTCTGGTTCTGGGTAGTCGATGTGCGAGTCTTGGAAGCAGCAGCGGCTTGTCATCTACCACGAGCTGCTTCTTCCACTGGTAAATCATAGGTCATGTACTGTTGGCACACATGCTTCTCAAATTCTCGGAGCATCTCCCCTAGATGAGTCATTGATGTTTCAAGATCAGTGACAGTCATTTCAGTATGCAACCTAAGTTTTGCTAGCGCATGCCAAGTGCCAAGTTCGAACAGTAGCTTTCGAATAATATTATCCTTTTTGCCGGGAAAAAGTCCCTCAAACACTGGTATAGCACACTATAAAAAACTCATTGATCTGCTTCGAAGGTCAGGTAATTGAACAATCTACCTGAAGTAAATCTTCATAGTCATGAGCAGCCATCTTCTTGAGAGCAGAAGCATTTTTTGCGAATCGCCGGATAGTTCCTCACCCGAATGTTGGAATCTGTCGATATCTAGAGGCTGATAAATCAGAAATTTCACTTAGATGATTCAAAGACAACCTTTTGTTAAGTTTTTGGATGCGATCCTCTCCAAGAGCATAGAGAATACGTAATAAATGCTTGAATGTTGCCATCCATACACCAATCTCAAACTCGTGTAAGAGATCTACGATGAATATGTCGTAGAAATTGAGTCCAGCCACGGAAAGACATTCTGAAAATGCATTCTAATGACATAGTTAGCTCCATGTTGATCAAAAAATTAATTCTTACATGTGTAGGGACCAGTGACTTTGAACTCAAGATCTCAGTTATGCGTTTGCTCGTGATATTGACCCCTTCCTCGAATATAAGTTTACGAGCACTATTCACTGCTTGTTTTCTGGGTTCATCGTCAATCCTTTTAAGCTTGATACGATCTTGCATGTCTCGTTTAGAACCTAAGAGCGGAAACTTTGATTTTAAGACTAAACATCTCGGGCAAGCGCATCGTGAAAGAAATTTAATGCAAGCCAGCAGCACTCTAACAAATTTTGATCAGTGGCTTCTCGGATATCAAAGAGGAGACCTTACTTTTCAACATAATCTGCAGAATAAGTTATAATGCATAGTAAACCAAGGTGATCAACACCATCCTGTAGCTTCAGAACCAGGCCATGTAAGTAGGCAGACATAAAGTCGTCATCCAGCAACAACAGCCAAACTGCCTGTGCAAGCTCGCAACAAAGGTGTGTTAGGAGCTCGGCAGTCGCGGGCTTGCCAAAATTCTCCATATAAAACTCTTGAACACTGTCATTGAGCTAGATAAAACTGATTAGAGGTGATATAAGTGGTAAGAGTCTGAATTGACCTTTGGCATATAAGCAATGTGATGAGCTGCAAAAGAAGACAGCTTCGAGCAAGAATATTTGGATTGACCTCCGATGAAAAGATAGATTGGCCAGAGTTCAGCATTTCCGAACTGTGCTAGCGAAGTTGAATCAGACCAGAGCATAAGTGCGACCAAGAATCGCTCTAAGGCAGCGTGAGTCCCAGTGATAGGTGCCTCTCAAATCTTCTTGTACTCAAGATTCCATGCATCAGTGGTGTAGGTCTCCGAGTAGATTCTTTCTTCTGCTTCATTGGGAGATGGCTTCCAGTATGCTCTGAAAGGGAATGTGTGAAATGCCTCAGCTTCAGGCTCTGAGTAGGCAGATTTAATGACTTCGAGAAGTCTGCGATGATGAATGACTACTTTGAATTTGGGCGCATCTCTCTCCGAAGTGAAAGAAAAACCATCGCAAGGAGCAGGAATCTCGATAGTACTTGTAATCCACTTGTCGTCAAACGAAAAAGGGGTTGGAATAGCCTTCGAGATGACTTCTTCACTATAGCTGTCCATTCAATGATTCTCTTTGGCTGCATCAAAGCCTCTGAGATCATCCGGCTGAAAGTCTGCAGCAAGAATGACGTTCTTTACTAGTGAGTTCAGTTCAGAAATTGACTTCGTGATTGACGAGCGGTAGAACCATGTCATCAGTCGGTAGACAGAGGGGTTTGGGAATGGATCAAAGAAATTTGTCCCCTTCATAGTCATACTAGTCTCCGACCCGGGACTGAGATCTCGTTGACGAGAGTTGATCAGACTCGGAGGCATCAATGGATTGAGAGCAAGATAGGGAGAGTCGCAGATATCTGTTATATACGTGCCTCCGACCAACTCCGATCTCCGACTATATGAACTCTGACCTCATGATCCCCTCGAAGTACTACAAGTCCCGGAACACGTAGACACTTAGATTACATGTAGCTAGTCAACTCCGAGTAGAGCAGAGTAACTTACACGTCTGCCTGCTCACTAGTACACGTACGGTCTCCGCTTAGTTTCCTCCATAGTATAAAAACCTTAGAACTATTATTAGGTACCTTAGTTCGTATATTGTTTGTTAATCAATCCACGCCCTCTACTCTACTCTCTCATTCCGATCTGACTCCAAAATTCGAGACAACGTCCAGACAATGGAGCGCAACACACAAAGTCTCAACCCTACGTCTACATATGTTATGCTAAGACCAACTCCGACACCAATGTACTCCGACGTAGCTCCGACGTGGATCTCCTCTGCCTACTCTGCCCTTCCCTTCGTCTAGAACTTAACAGTATATACAAACTCATACCGCTTCTGGACTCCCGACTATGCCCACCACAACATCCTGTACTACTGCCAACTCCTGTGCAGCCGGACAAAATGAATCCCACACTATTGTGATTCAGAATGTCAGAGACTACCCTGACCATCCAAACACACAACCTCCATCCCGCCTCAGGTTTCATTTGACCTTCAACCTCTCCGCACGGCACTCCAATCCTTTTCGTTCGCAAAAAGGATGGATCACTACGACTCTGCATTGACTTTAGAGGATTAAACAAGATCACGAAGAAAGACCGATATCCGCTTCCGCTCATCTCCGACCTCCTGTCCACTGCTGGTAAAGCACGCATCTATACGGCTATCGACCTCCAACATGCCTATCACCTAGTCTGCATAGCGGAAGGCAACGAATGGAAAACAGTGTTCTGAACACGCTATGGATCGTTTGAATGGAACGTTATGCCATTTGGACTGTCCAATGCGCCTGCCGTTTTTCAACGCTTCATGAACGACATACTAAGTGATTTATTAGATGTGTCTGTCATCGTTTACCTCAACGACATCCTGATCTACTCCGATGATCCTACCCAGCATAAGGAACATGTTCGCGAAGTCCTCTGACGTCTCCGACAACACGGTCTGTATGCCCGCTCTGACAAATGCAATTTCTCTATGAACACGGTTAATTACCTTGGATTCATTCTTTCACCAGAAGGCCTCAAGATGGATGAAAGCAAGATCAAGACTATCCAAGATTGGCCCGAACCCAAGAAGATTAAGGATGTTCAATCCTTCTTAGGTTTCGCGAATTTCTACCGACAATTTATCTCCGACTACTCCGACATCATTGTTCCGCTCACCCGACTCACTAGGAAAGGAACCCCTTGGCAATTCAATGACGCTGCTCGAAAAGCCTTCAACAAGCTCAAGAAAGTGTTTACAACTGCTCTGATACTTACTCACTGGGTTCCCGACCGTCCGATTATTGTGGAAACTGACGCTTCCGACTACGTGCTTGGAGCGATCCTCTCCATCCGCACCTCCGATGACGAGATTCACCCTGTTGTGTTTCACTCACGTACTTTCACAGGTCCTGAAATCAACTACGACACCCACGACAAAGAACTACTAGCAATCTTCGATGCATTTAAAGTATGGTGACATTATCTGGAGGGCTCCGCTGCTCCGATCGACGTCATCACCGACCACAAGAATTTAACGTACTTTGCAACCACTAAAGTTCTTACTCGCCGACAAGCCCGCTGGTCCGAATATCTCTGCCAATTCAACCTCGTCATCCGCTTCTGCCCTGGATGTCTCGGTACGAAACCTAACTCTTTAACTAGATGATGGGATGTCTATCCCAAAGGGGGAAATAGCGACTATGCAAGCATTAACCCAAGCAACTTCCGACCAATTTTCACCCAAGAACAACTCTCCACATCCCTCCGTGCCACCCAACTCTTTGAACCCACCCTCCGCGCAGTATCCCTCATGGACTCCGACCTACTCCGACATGACATCCTCGCTGCGCTACCCTCCGACCCAGTTTACCTTGCTCACATGAAGGAACCAAAACCACACTGGTCCCTTGATCCAGATGGTTACCTCCATCATGAATCACGCATCCGACCTCCGACTCCGCATCCTCTGACACAAGCACGATCATATCCTCACCGGACACCCTGGACAAAATAAGACGACTAGTCTTATCCTTCGTGAATACACCTGGCCCGGACTACGAGACTTCATGAAGAAGTATTGCAAATCATGTACGACATGTATGCATTCCAAACCTCAATGACACAAACCCTACGGATTGCTCAAGCAGCTCCCGATCCCCGAACGTCCCTGGAATTCAATATCAATGGACTTTATCGAAATCCTTCCGACATCCGATGGACATGACGCGATCCTAGTCATTGTTGACTGACTCACCAAGCAAGCTATATTCATTCCGACCACCTCCGCTTGCACCTCCGAAGACCTTGCCATGCTTTTCGTCATTCATGTGTTCTCCAAGCACGGCATCCCCGAACATGTCACCTCCGACCGTGGACCTGAATTTGTCTCCCGCTTCTTCCGATCCTTAGGAAAAGCACTTGACATGAAACTCCATTTCACTTCCGGATACCATCCTGAAGGTGATGGCCAGACTGAACATACTAATCAGACACTAGAGCAATACCTCCGAATTTATTGCAACTACCAGCAAGATAATTGGTCAAGTCTATTACCTCTTGCAGAGTTTGCTTACAACAACGCTCCTAGTGCTACTACTGGCATTTCACCATTCTTTGCTAATAAAGGTTACCACCCTAACATGGCTATCCACCCGAACGCGACCTCGCCTCCGCTCGCGCTCACGATTTTGTTGTTGATCTAGACAATTACACAAAGAACTCAAGAATGCTATCGCTGAATCACAAAAGCATTATCAAGTCTCTGCCGACCTCCGACGCACTCCGCCCCCCGACTTCCAAGTCGGACAGCAAGCATTCATCAAAGCAAAGTTCTTCCGCACCACACGTCCCTCCAAAAACTCTCCGAAAAATATTACGGTCCTTTTGATATTATCACCAAAGCCGGCACACACTCTTTTACTTTACAACTTCCTGACTCCATGCACAGTGTTCACCCCGTTTACCATGTTTCTATGCTGGAACCGTTTACTCTGAACGATATTCCGAATCGGACTCAATCTCTGCCTCCGCCTGTTGAAGTCGAAGGTGAAATCGAATATGAAATCGCTGAAGTCCTCGACTCCAAGCTTGATCAACGACGCAAGTGCAAACTATTGTACTTGGTTCGCTGGTTAGGTTATGAAGGCACCGATGAAGAACAATCCTGGCTCCCAGCTACTGAACTCGAACACACGCCCGACCTCATCTCCGACTTTCACTCCGCTTACCCCAACAAACCCAGACCTCTTTCATCTCTCACTTAGCTTACGATTCACCAAAAAACGTCATTAACAAGAAAAACAAGTATATAAGAAAAAAGAAAAAAAAATTAAAACACTACAAAATTACTATCTACTGACGAGCACGCTTTGCTGGCGCCTCATACATCCTCATCCCTTCTAATCCTCTCATCCTCATCCTCATCCTCCTCATCCTCCTCCGAATCCGACGACTCATCCCTTTTCCTCTTCAACACCTTGACCTCTCCCTCGCTATCACTCCTCGTTTCCGCATCTGACCTCTCATCCTCCTGTTCACCCATCACTGCTCCGACTACCTCCTCCTCCGACTCCTCTGACTCGTCCACCTCAACCTTCTTCCCCGTGTCTAAGGCCGCCATGACCCTCTCATACCTCTCGTTCAAATACTCCGCCTCCACGTTGATTCCCTCCTGGTCCGACGGTACGTACTCCAACACACTTGGCTCCGACGGTGCATATGGGGATCTTGGATCCAGGACATGTCTTCCAACAAGTCCCGGATTTCCCTCAGGTATCGAGCAATGTGCTCGATACCCGGCCCTTTCTGTGCCTCCGCCGTCATCTTGGGCTTGGTTTTCGCTGCCCCCGTCGCCTTGGCTGGTCATACCCCAACTCTGCCTGACCCTCCGACCCCGCAGCTCCTCCGCCGGTCTTGCAAGCTTTGCGCTGCACTCGGCAGCGGCTGCCTTGCTGGTACCCTCCCTAAAAACAAATCACAAGTCAAAAAAAATAAATCATAACAAAGAAACATTAAATGGGACTTACCTTGGCCATAGGCACTCCGCCCCCGCCTGCACGCACCGGATGCAGATGACTCCGTCCACCGCCTCATACACTCCGGCCGACTCCCGTGTCGCGACCACCTGCTGCTGTGCCGCAGCTGCCTTCTGCACTTTCTTCTTCCCCTTCGCGGTTTTCCTCTGCTCCGCCTCCACTGCTGCCTCTGCTTCGGCCACCTTCCGTGCTTCTTCTGCTGCCCGTTCCACCTCTGCACGCTCCTCTGCCTCCCGTCGCCTCTGCTCTATCCGCTCCTGCTTCTGACAAAGCTCTTCCCTCTGGAGCACAAGTTTCTGCTCCTGTGCTTCGAGGTCTTTGAGGTCTTTGAAATCCTCCAAGTCGGAATCGGTGTGCGACATATCGACGGGGGAGGTAGAATGACGATATTGAAGAGAGGACTGAACGAAAATTTCAAAACAACCAAAACCAACCAGCATGTGACCATTCCCATGCACAGGCCTCAAGGTTCGGCCTAAGGGGAAATACTGTTATATACGCGCCTCCGACCAACTCCGATCTCCGACTATACGAACTCCGACCTCATGATCCCCTCAAAGTACTACAAGTCCCGGAACACGTAGACACTTAGATTACATGTAGCTAGTCAACTCTGAGTAGAGCAGAGTAACTTACACGTCTGCCTGCTCACTAGTACACGTACGGTCTCCGCTTAGTTTCCTCCATAGTATAAAAACCTTAGAACTATTATTAGGTACCTTAGTTCGTATATTGTTCGTTAATCAATCCACGCCCTCTACTCTGCTCTCTCATTCTGATCCGACTCCGAAATTCGAGACAACATCCACAACAGAGCGCAACACACATGTTGAAGCTGAATTCTCAAC